>JAQZBX010018209.1:0-34830 GCA_029593785.1 Cabassous unicinctus | reverse complement strand
TTTTTTTTTTTTTTTAGATTGTATCAGTCTGTGTCTTGAATTTTGCAATATTCCCTCATCCTTTGCCATCAAAGTTCTCTGTGCTATATGTGTATATATACAGTTCAATTAGGGGAAAATAAATGAATTCAGGGCTTTGAGACACGTCCTAATATAATTGGGGTCAGTCCTGTGGCATCACAAAACTGCGGTGGGAATCAATGGTGAACTGTGAAACCAGACCACGAGGGTTTTAGTTTGGGCAGATCAACTATCTCAATAACCTACCCTCAGAAGCCACACACCTGAAAATAAAACCTCTGGTAATATGTAACTTCAAGTTGCTTCAAGTAAGTGATTTTTAAAATACTAGAATCAAGAAATTTCTGGTTATCTGCTTAGAGAATAAGATTGGTGATTATGTAGTTTGCATGAACAAAGCTATATGGTAACCTACTTTTAATGTGATTTCCCTTTAGAACTAAAATCCCAGTTATGATGAAGAAAAAGGATATTACTTATTAAAAATGTTCCAATATCCAAAGCACAGATGGTGAGTTACATTTTTATGTAGCAGTCCGCCTCCCTGAGCTTTGCCACTGAGTATGTTCCAGGTGAACCAATGCTCAGTTGTGCTGTCATTGAAGAATAATCTACGGAAGGGCTTTCCCCTTAAGGCTTTTGATTTTTGGAACAAAATGAAAGACAAATGTGAAACCAAACTGGTTAAGGAAGACAAAGAGCTTAATCTCTGGACTCCAACAGGTGAATAGACCCGGAAGCAGGAATTCCTGCCGTTGAGGGGAACAGGTAAGTTCTGTTTATTCTCTAAACCTTGAAGCGTGGAATTTCCTTATTTGAGCTATAAATGTGGTGGAGCACTCTAAGATAAGGTGATTGGAAAGAAGAAAGTCTCCACTCCTGTCTTTGATTGATGTTGAACTCCAAGGTGTTTTCCAAATAATTTTTCAAACACTGGTGATGTCTGAACATTTCAGATAGTTCTACACCACTCCTCAGCCCATTGTGTCTACTTAGTTATATTATAATGCTGTCTAATTTCAGAAAGTTTTCTCCTTCAAGTTAAAACTATATCGATTACTCAAGACTCTGCATTCAGGGCCTTGGCATTTATTGCAATTGCTGGTGCGAATTTCGGGAACTAAATTATCAAAGAAGCTGTCGGATTCAGAGAAATGGAAACTCTCAATAATCTTGTGCAGCATTCCTAATCAGAGAAGGGGAAGACACTGATATTCATAGCCATTTTTTAGGGAACATTATTATTCATTGTGGAAACCACACGAGGATGTTATATAACATAGGTTCGTAATGTGTGCAAATATTTGTGCAAATAAGTATTTCTGTAAATACGGGTGTAATTTAACAATACAGAGTCATAAAAAGGAAATTACAGGTTGTATATAGCTCCAAGTGCTGTTATTAATCTTTTAAACCATTCTTTTACTATTGATTTGGTTCTCTAATGGGAAGATAATATTGGTATTTTATTTAAATGAAAATTAGTGAAAACAGTCACAACAATTTAAGCTAACTTAACATTTTTTAATGCGTAATCCTTGTTGAGATAGCACATCCAAGCAAGTGTCTCTGTGGTCACCGAAATGAACAATTCATTTGATTTCTTCATTCCTGCCTTTCCCTTTATAATTGTAATGGAATTGTGCAAGATGAAATATAATTTCTTGTCCAGAGGATTTAGAGCCCAATGAGACAAATTGCCTATAAAATATTTTTGGTTTGTCTGTTTAAGTAGAGGGATAAAGACAAGGGATGTACTGAAATTGCCTTTTTTTTCCTGGAGAGGTAGAGAGACGGAACTCAGAAGCATTGAAGGGTTTCAGATCTTTTGCCAAGGCAAAATGAGTAGCAGAAACTCCACAGCTTGCTTTCATTTGCCATTTAATGTTCTTCTTGTTTTATATTTGGAATCACTTTTCTTTCTGTTATAGCAGCAGCATGTAATTCAGAATACGCTTTTCCATTAGGATTGAAAACTGAAGCTTTAGGTAGGTGTTCATGCAATAAATCCCAAAAGACTGCTCTCCTGGAAAAGATTTGTGATCCTTGAATTAAGGGTAGGAAAAATAGTTGGGGATGGAGGGAGATGTAAAAGATCTTTTCCAATCTTTTTAGTTTGGGACTCATTTCAGTGAGTTAAATGCTTTCTTCTTTGCTAATTCTCTTCATTCTTTTCTTATTAACCTTTCCTCTCTTCCCTACATGGCATATTGACACTATTAATGAAAGCATGCACACACACGCACACTCGCACACGCACACGCACACCCTGGTGAAAGAGATGGGCTTGTTTGGGATTGCAAAGAGACTGTTGAGACAGAAGGCCAGTGTAGAATAATAATGAAAAATGAGATTAAGGATCCCATCTGAAGACCCTTTATCCTATAGGCCAGGGGTCGGCAAACTACATCCCATTGTCCAAATGCAGCCCTCTGCCAGTTTTTGTAAGTGAAGGTTTATTAGCTTACAAATTGTCTGTGGTTGCTTTCATGGTACAAGGGCCACGTTAAGTAGCTGTGATAGAGACTGTATGGCCCCAAAGCCTAAAATATATATTATCTGGCTCTTTACAGAAAAGGTTTGCTGACCCCTTTGGCTAAGGGCCAAAGCACTGGTTCTCAAAGTGTGGCCCCAGGTCAGCAGAATCCGCATGACCTAGGAACTTGTTAGTAATACCAAATTCTCAGGCTCCAACCCGGACCTACAGAATGAAAGGACCTTGGGAGATGGGGCCCAGCAATCTGCGTTTGACAAGCCCTCTAGGTAATTCTGATACAAGGACAAGGTGGGCCAGGGCATCCCAACCAGGTACTGCAGATGGAATTCAGCTGTGCCAAAGACATTGCGCTACAGGCCAGGGCTGGTACCTTGCGGAATCATACAGAAAGCAATCCGGCAGGACATGATTTGAGTTGTATTTTAGAATTCATTCTGGTCGAGCAATGATGATTTTCATGCAGAGTGAATTTCCTGTCAATCTCAGAGACTATTTTTAATACCTAAAATGAACATTTTGATAGCACGTCATAGTTTACAAAGTATTTCAGGGTGATCTCAAAAGGCGTTTCCAACTTTAAAATGTTACTTTAAGATGCACAATACTTACCACCCTAAGGCAAAATGTTAATAATATGGAAGATTGCATGTATGAGGGGTATATATGGCATATTAGTCAGGGTTCTCTAGGGAAACAGAACCGACAGGAGATATTTGTAAATAATATGAGATTCTATAAAATTGTCTCATGCAACCATGGGGTGCACAAGTCCAAATTCCATAGGGTTGGCTGCCAGTCAGAAGCTCCAGTGAAAGTCCTCAATGAGTTCCCCAGGAGAAGCTGGCTGTCAGAAGTACAGATGGGAATTCTCTTTCTGATTTCTGAAATCACTTCTTTTAAGGCTTTCAACAGATTGGATGAAATGTCCCTCATTGCTGATGGCAATCTCTTTAGCTGATTGTAGATGTAACCAGCCATCTATGCAATCAACTCACTAATGATTTAAATCCACAAAATGTCCTCACAGTGACAATCAGGCCAGAGCTTGCTTGACCAAGCAACTGGGCACCATTGCCTGGCCAAGTTGACACATGGGCCTAACCATTACATATGGGAACTTTGTAACCTAGTAACAGGTATTGAAGAGGGCATCTCTGGGCTCTCAAACCACCCTGATGAGAAGGGACTGCAGGTGGAGACAGGTCCACTGGGATCCATGGAGCCCACATGGATGCATCAGGCTTCCTCTGTCTTAGGCCAGTGCAGCAGGGTGAACTGTGTCCCTCCATAAGATATGTGCAAGCAAGCCCTTACCCTGTGACCTGTGAATGTGACCTTATTTTGAAAAAGGTTCTTTTCAGATTTAAGTAAGGTAAGGGTCTCAAGATGAGCTCATCCAGAATTAGAGTGGACAAGCAACCTCATTGTACACTGCTTGTACCTAAATAGGATTTCACTGACAATTCATGGCAAGTCATGTTTTAAGAACACTTCTGTTATTTTCAGCAAGGCTTTCCTGTAGGCTAGCTAATTCAAAACTGGCAAGGGCATGCTTGAATACAAACTAGCAAGTAATAAACAGTGACCACTGCCCATTCATTATATGGCTAAATAATGTTAGTGGTGTGTAGAAGAGAGCCTAAGCAGAATATTGGCCTTGGATTTCGGGTCCTCCTGCTGACACAGAATCTTCAGATTCCTTTCTGCAAATCTCTGCCCTGGAGCTTAGGTCCATTTCAGGATCTCCAGAACTACCTTAGGAGAAGCCCAGAGTCAAATCAGGTAGGTCCAGGATGCCTTGAAAAGCCCTGTCACTTTTGGGGATCTGGGGATTTCTGCAGCCCAGAGTCTTGTCCAATGGGTTCTATGGATCCAGTTTGGCCCGAGACAACATTTGGGCTGGTACACCCTGCTAATCCCATCCTCGCCCACCAAACCCACACCTACACACACATCAGCATGAAAGCACTTGGGCGTCTGGAACTTGAAGAGAGCATAGGCTGCTGAAGAGGGAACCCCCAGGGCCCATGGTGATGCGAGCTGGTGCTGTGAGTCCTCCACAGGTTGAACTGACCAGGCCCTCTTCAAGTAATTGCAAGCCTAGGCCAAGATAACAAATGGGAATGGAGACTCCCCCCACCCCCAGCTTGAGTGCTGCTCCCTCCACCTCCTTCCCACCACCAAGAGGTGTGCATGCCCCCTCCAAGCTAGCATGCCACTACTGCTTGGGCCCAGTGGTGCACACACTGCCAGAAGGGTCTGTCCTGGAGAACACAGATGCGGAGAGTGGCCTCCACTGGCCCTGTGCAGGTGTTTCTGGACTCCCAGGAATCAGGGTGCGCCCTATGGGAAGGGATGGGGGCTCCGAGTGGGCCTGTCCTCCTGGCCTACAGGCTTCTTGCTCCATGGGGAGCCCCACAATCGGAGGAGGACTATTGGCATTTGGAGCCAGATAATTCTTCATTGTGGAGGTGGTACCATACATTATTGGGTGCTTAGCAGCACCCCTGGCCTTTACTCACTAATGCCAGCAGCAGCCCCCAGTTGTGACAATCAAAACTGTCTCGACAATGTCTGGCAGACACAGCCAAATGACCCCTAGGTTGGGGGTGGCACAATTGCCCTGGTTGAGAACCACTGTTCTATACTGAATACCACTTAATCCCAGCATGTACCTGATTGACTCTGAACAGTGTCTACTTCACTGGGCTTTTAAGACAAAAATGAAATACAAAGTGAGGCAGCGGCTTCTTTATTGTATCCTGTCTCATCATTGCACAAAATGGTAGTCCCCAGCCTTGAGAGTTTGTTCACAATCATAGTGGCAGGTAAAGCCTGATACTTGTGTTATCAGTTTTTATCAGCTTGATATTAGGACCAAATCCAACATTCAGGGACTTCTATCTCAGAACTCAACTTCAAAGAAAAAAACCATCACCTCGGGTACGGATTCAGTCCAATGCTACAATGAAACCACAGACGGTAATCCCCTTAACTCAGAAGAAAAGCTATTTTATGTGATAAATCCCAAGTTGCAAACAGAATGCAAATGTTCAGAGTAGAAATGCTCCCCACCAAAATACATCAAAAAGGATGGATATTACATTCAATTTCACTCTCAACATGTGGCCAACTCCCAGAGACAGGGACAACTTGAAATCATGCTTATATAATCTCCCAAATAAAATAATATTAAAATTAACAAAGCACCTTCTTATCTAAAACAACCAAATTTATATTTTGCTTAGTTTTTTTTTTTGTTTTGTTTTGTTTTTTGGCTTTTCTTTTTCTTGCATGAAAATATATATCAAAGAAGAAATTTTGTCTCAACTAGGAAAACATATAGGACAGCAGTGGACAAACTACAGCCCATGAGTTAAATCCAGCCAGCCCCCTGCTTTGCAAATAAAGTTTTATTGGAACATAGCCAGGCTCATTCATTTACGTAATTTCTGTGGCTGCTTTCATAGTCCAATGGCAGACTTGAATAGTTGTAACCTACCAAGGCTGTATGGCCCATGAAGCTTACAATACTTGTTATCTGTCCTTTATATAAAAAGTTTGTGGACCCCTGATATAGGAGATAAAGGTGTTGGGAGGGAGGGTGGTGTATTTCTCCATGGATCATTCCAGGTTCTTGATGTCCTAGATGGTTGTCACAGGGGATCTTGGTTAAACAAATTATTGCATTCTGATAACATTGTCTGGCATCCAATTATACCTCCTTAAGTGATGTTTCAAAAAACATGTCAAACATTGGAATGGACTTTGGAATAAGCAATATTCTTTCTGTCTTTTTCCTAAAAGCTCTCTTTACATTTGCCCATTGCTCATATACGTTGCTTAGTACCAAGAAATACTTTCAGATGGGTTCTTCGTTGTGCTTAATGGAGGGAGGGCAGGCAGCTGTCCTGAGGCTGCCATTTGTCACCAGGATGATAGCCTTGTTACTTCATGGCACTTTTATAAAGTTTGTGTTTTTTCTGATTCAGAGAAAGTCAGTAAGAAAATTCCATTATGATGCCTCTGTGCACTTGTGTTTGTCTCAGGTCATTTATAATAGTTTGTGAATTACTGTGCTTGAGATGATTGAAGAACTGTAGAAAACACTGAAGAATTCAAAAATCTTAGAGCCCTAGTCTACCTAATAATATATATTACATAATGCTTGTATAACATAGTCATAGAGCTCTAGTCTACTTAATACCATATATAGTACATATAAACATGTATTATACTATTATGTCTTAGAATATGTAATAGAATATTGAGTAGCCCTGCTATATACATATACATGTGTGCGTCCATGTGTGTGTGTAAATTCTGAGTGTGTGGTTATGTAGGGGTGTGTGTATGTCACTCAATGTATGAAAAATAAAATAATCTACAGACAAAACTGAGGGTGAGATCTGGAAATAGGAAACCCCTTGTCAAGGTCAGATGGTTCTTTCTTTTTTTAGTTGTATCACATTTATCTATCTATCTATCTTATCTATATTTTTTAAGAAGCTTTAGATTACATAAATGACACATTGAAAATATAGGGGGATTCCCACAGGTTCTTTCTTGATATAACTGAATTTGTTGATACCAATTATAACTTTGCGCGACTTAGAAAATGTCAATTGTATAAAATCAAACCTTCACTATTCTCTCTGCTTTTAACTCTTAGAGATGTATTCTTTCCTTTCCTTTTACATTTTATTTGTCACTGACTTTTTTCCTTTACTAATTTCCCAAACTGTTATTCATTGACCCCAACCCAGCTCTTCCTTCCCGCCTTCTTTCCAACGGCGTCTCAGGCTGAGCTGGCTTTCGTTGATGCATGCCCCTGGGTGATGCCAGCGTCCAGGTCTCGTGCAAACACAGTGCCCCTTGGCTCTCAGCTCTTCTCTCCATCTGCTAACTATTCCTTGATAAATCGTGGGAGGCTTATCCTGGGTCTCAAGGAGGGCAGAGGGCGTGAGGAGAGCAGTTACACCAGCCCCAACCCAGACCGGGTGATGGAGAAGTTACTCAGACGGAAGCTGCGTATTGCCATGTGTGGCTCTGGCGTTGCTCTTTCAGAGGAAGCACCTCCCTCGGATCCCTAGCACAGCTTCTGCACCTTCTGTTGTGTGTTTATCTACCCCATGCCTAGACTCGGGGCTGTCAGTGTGGAAGAACGACGTTTCAATTATCTTCATATGCCCTGGTAGAGTGTCTCTGCACAGAGACGAAGAGTTGTTGAGTGAAAACATAATAAAACATTACTTATAAACGGCTTTTATCAAGAATAGAGCATAAGTAAACAGCAGCTTCTGTTTCATGCCAGCTTAACTCAGCTGGTATCTACTACCAGCATGTAAAAGAGATGATAGAATTCCAGAGCTGGAGAGGAGATTTAGGCCATGTAGTCCAGTCATCTCAATTTACTGTTGAGAAGCATGAGGTTCAGAGAGAAAAGAATATACATTTATATGGCACCAAATGTATGCTGGATCAGTGCTTTGCAATGTCTCCTCCAATATTCACAGTAGCTTCTTGCAAAAATCATTCTTTGCAATGAGAATTAGGAGCAGAATAGGAGAAATCAGGCATGAAAGATTTCAAGTGACTCAAGTTCCCAGAGCCTGAGTGAAGCTGGTTCTGCCAAACCCCAAAGCCAAGTTCATTCTCTCACACCTGGCCCAGGTAGCCCCTAAAGGCTGGTATTGTACATTACCTAATATTAGCTTTTAAAAATCCAACAACATCATACCCAACTAACCATTTCCAATAAGCACAGAGATGGAGACGCATGTTACAAGATACCACAAGGAAACCATCAACCACACCCAGAATTGAGGACCTTCTAGAGAGCAAATGCACTGCTTCTTCAGCAAATAAAAGGCATTTTTTAAAAAAATTGATGAGAGGCTGTTACAGAGTAGAAAAGTACTTGAGATGTATTACCCAAATGCAACCTATGGACCTTAACTGGGTCCTGTTTCACAAACCAACTGTGAAAAGAAAAACAAAAAATGAGAAAACCAGGGGAAACTGAATATGAACTGGGTATTAGATAATATTAAGGAATATTGTGAACTCCTTGGGTTTGCAACTAATATTTTGGTTATGCTAAAAAAAAGAAACCTTGGGGACGGATGTGGCTCAAATGGTTGGGTGTCCATCTCCCATATGGAGGGACCTGGGTTCGATCCCTGGGACCTCCCAGTAAAAACAAACAAACAAACAAAAAACACCTTATAACCTTATATGTTTTTAGAGGAACATACTTCAATAATTATGAGTGAAAAGATATTATGTCTGGGATTTAATTAAAATAATTCAGATGCATTCATATACTAGCTGTGTAATTAAAAGGTATGCTTTTCTTCAAAAAAAAAGATTTATTTCTTTATCCCCCCCATTGCTTTTGGGCTTGCTGTCTGCTCTCTGTGTGTTCTTCTGTGCCTGCTTATATTCTCTCCAGGTGGCACTGGGAACTGATCCTGGGACCTTCTGGAGTGGGAGAGAGGCTCAATCTCTTGTGCCACCTTAGCTCCCTGGTCTGCTGTGTCTCTCATTGTCTCTCCTCTGTGTCTCTTTTTGTTGTGTCATCTTGCTGTGCCAGCTTTCTGCGTGGGCCAGCACTCCGCGTGGGCCAGCCCTCCACGTGGGCCAGCTTGCCTTTCACCAGGAGGCCCCGGGAATCGAACCCTGGACCTCCTACATGGTAGACGGGAGCCGAATTGCTTGAGCCACATCCGCTTCCCAAAAGGTATGCTTTTAAAAAGCCGTAATACTCAGAGCCATTTTGTCTGGCTTTAAGATCAGGTGTAAGTTCCACCCTGGACTGTGAGGCAGCATTAAAATTCCTTCCCATAATGTTTGAAATGACTCCTCTTAAAACAAAACCAGATTTCTCTAACATGCAAACGAGTGCCAACGGATAAACTCAGGTGTAGGTGAAACACTCTGCTCCTCCCTGGGAGGAGACCCGTGTGGTGGAATCAGGACGTCCCAGGCTTCCTGCAAACCCTTGAAGGCCATCTGAGGGTCCCACCTGGAGGCAGAAACGGCTTGACTAAAAATCCCAGCCCCTGAAAACCCACTTCTCTTTCATGGCTCTCTCTGAGGAGTCAGAGGAGAAAGGAAAAGAAAGAAATGGCTCACCTGCTGCTGCCGCCTGCTCGCCAAAGGGCTTTCAGCTGACCAGCTCCTTGATGAAGTGAAAGAGAGGCAGGAATCCAGGGCAGGGAGACGAGGGAGGGCAGGGGAGACTGGAGCCTTCTCTGCCAGGGAGAAGAAAGGGAATCCCCAATGCATGCACCCCAAACAACTTTTAGGGGATGCTCCTCAATCTACAGCGTGCACACAAGTATTTTGTGGGTCCTGTTAAACTGCAGGTCTGGGGCGGGGACCGAGACTCTGCATTTCAAACTAGCCCCCAGGGGATGCTGCTGGGCCCCAGACCCCGCCACCGCGAGGCCCCGCCGCCGCTTTCAGAGGTGGGGCAGGCTTTCCCTTTATTGGCTGCTTTCTAGAACCAGGTCTATAATATACAGCATGTGTGAAAACGAAGCTGTTAGCCCATGTGTGCTGAAAGTGGGTCCAGTAGCAATGATGTTAAACGGGACTAAAAATATCCAATTAAACAATAAACTCTCGGAAAGGGTTGGAGGAGGAAGCAGGGACCAGGGGTCTGAGGCCACAGTACTGAGCCCTGGGCTTTTTTCAGAGGTTTTCTCAATTAAGCCGCAAAAGCCCTCTGAAGTGAGTGCTGCTGTCCCCATTTTACATCACAGGAAATTGAACCACAAGCTTACAGCCACCCAAAGCAAAGTGTGGGAGATTCTATAGGAAAAAGGATCCAGTTTCTTCAAAAAATAAATGCCATGGTTTGAAGAAAAACTATTCCTCCCTCCCTCGTATTAGCTTGGGGGGCTTGTCTAGCCTTAGTCTAAATAGTAATAAAATTTTAAAATAATAATGTTAAATAAAAATAAGAATAACTATTATATATATGAATACATTGCTCAATTGTATGACTGTGAGGAATTATTATGCCTATTAAATCATTGAAGTGAAAAAAAATGCCATGAACAAGGAGGAGGGAAAGGAACTCTTACATATTAAAAGAGATTTTAAAGATATATCAAACAAACACATCAGGATCTTATTTGGAACCCGATATGACCGAAAAAACCATCAATAGCCAATTTTGAGGCAGTTGGTAAAATGGGCTACAGACTGGGTATTGATATTAAGGAATAGTTACTAATTTTTTTAGGCATGGCAATGTTATTGAAATTGTATTATAAAACTGAGTCCTTATCCATCAGAGACCAATTGGTTGCTGAATTTGCTTAAAAATATTCAAGCAAAAAAAAAAATGGGGGAGGGCAATAGAAGAAAGAAGAGTGGCAGAATGTTGATAAATATTATTTTTTAACTTTTTATTTTGAAATAAGTTTAGACTTACTGAAAAGCTGCAAAAACAGGGAACAGATGTGGCTCGAGCAGTTGAGCCCCTGCCTCCCACATGGGAGGTCCCAGTTTCAGTTTCCAGTGCCTCCTGAAAAAACAAAAACAAACAACAAGCAAAACAAACAAAAAACCCAACTCAGGGAGCCAATGTGGCTCTGTGGTCGAGCACTGGCTTCCCACATACAAGGTCCTGGGTTTAATCACCAGCTCCAGTACCTAAAAAATAAATTTAAAATTTTTTTTTAAAAGTTGCAAAAACAGCACAGAAATTCTGAATATATATAGCCTAGCTTCCCCTAAGTTTAACATCCTACATAACCATGGTACAACAATCAAATCAGGTAATCAACATTGAGACAGTATTAACTGACCTGGAGGTTTTTTTCCCCTAATTTTACCATGCCCCCCGCCCAATAGTGTCCTATTTTTGACTTTAGGAGCCCCCATTGCATTTAGTTGCCATTGTCCCATAGTGCCCTCTGGTCAGTGACAGTCCCCGTGACCTTGACATTTTTGAAGAGCCCTGGTTAGTTATTTTGTAGAATGTCCCTCAATTTTGGTTTGTCTGATGCTCTCTCATGATTAGGTTGAGGATATATTGATAATCATTGATGCTGGGTGATGAGTACCTAGGTTTTCATTATAAAATCTTCTCTACTGTGAGGAATGTTTGAATATTTTCATAGAGAGGTAAATTTAATAAAAAAATATTAAGGCAGGATGAGGCTATATAACTTCTTTAAGTTGACTTAGTTATTAAATGAGCAGAACTGGGATTAGAACCCAGATTTGTGTGACTAAAAAAATCTGTGATCTTTATATCACAAAAAGCAGCTATGAAGATATCTACACATCTCATGGAAAATAAATGATGTTTAATTGTTAGGGTAAGTTGCAGGTGAGCCCTGTAGGAAGTTTTTTTTTTTTTTTTTTTACTGCTATGAACATAATTATTCTAACCCCAATAACGGGTACATATCCATTATTGAATGGACATATTAGGTCAAGGTTGAATTCTGTTAAGTATAATATAGAAATATGAGAAACTAAACCCCATTCAAGTTAGCTAAAATAAATATTGATTATATGGTGGAGGGGTAGGTCATGAAATTCAAAGGCAGGAGGATAGCATACTTCCCATGGGACAAGAATGAGGAAAAACAAAACTGTGGGTATCTACCCTTCTCTATCTGTCTCTCTCTCTTTGGAGACACAGTAAGCTGATAGCCGATCTCAGCTTAATGTGTGGCTCTGTTCCCTTCTTTTTATAATCTCTTCTCTTTCTAATTACTCTTTAACATGCATGGCCTTAAAATAATCAATAGCTGCTTTGTCTTGGGTCTACATGCCCTCAGATGCGGGGATCACTATCAAGTGATTCTCAATTTCTAGGAGTCTTCATTCAAAATCCTGAGTCATGTAATCCATTCCCCTCATCCCTGATTAGATGACCATCTAGCCCAATGAGCTGTGGCTAATAAGGGATGGGGATATTTGGTACCATAGTAACAGGACCCCACGTCTTCATCTGTGGTGGGATCTGGGGACACAGGATCAGGCTAAGCTGAAAAGAAGCAGGCAAACTAATATTTCAGGTCCATAGTGTTAGCCATTGATGAATTTTGTCCATATTTTCTTGATTCTAAACCCTCTGAAGAGGTTACAACTTCTGATCCCTGCTTTTTTTAAAAAAAATATTTATTTATTTTTATTTATTCCACCACACACACACACACACACAGTTTTGCACTCTCTGTCTACTCTCTGTGTGTTCTTCTGTGTCTGCTTGTCTTCTCTATAGGCGGCACTGGGAACCGATCCTGGGACCTTCCGGAGTTGAGAGAGGCTGCTCAATCTCTTGTGCCACCTCAGGTCCCTGGTCTGCTGCATCTCTCATTGTCTCTCCTCTGCGTCTCTTTTTGTTGCATCATCTTGCTGCACAAGCTCTCCTTGCAGCCACTACTCTGTGTGGTCCAGCACTCTTGCGTGGGCCAGCGCTCCACATGGGCCAGCTTGCCATTCACCAGGAGGCCCCGGGAATTGAACCCTGGACCTCCTATATGGTAGACGGGAGCCCAATCACTTGAGCCACATCCGCTTTCCTTTAATATTCCAGAGGTAGAAAAAAAATCTTGATACTGGCTGATATGAGTTGCTTGAAAGTCCCAAGATTTTATACTAAGAAACAGGCATGGTGCTAAGTTCTTTGGGTAGATTGGCACTATCTTGCCCTCATGGAGATCAGAACATAATGGAAGAGATAGAGGTGTAAATTAAAATTTACAATGCCCTGTGATTAGCGCTGCAGTGAAGTATGTACAAGGTTCCCAGGTACAACAAGGGAGGAAACGATAAGCCATGTCTGGGGAGGGAAGGACGAGAAAGTCTTCAGAAAGAAGGTGACCTCTGGACTGGAATTTGAAGGCCAAGCTTGGCTGTCAGGAGAAGCAGTCTTCTAAGATGCTCTTCTGGCAGGAAGGACCCTCAGCCCCCATCTTTACTCTGTAGGAAAAGCCAAGATAATGCTCCCCTGCTTGAGCGGAGGACTCAGTCATTCAAGGCTCTCTTGTTTTCCACTGTCTTAGCTGTTAAGAATTAAGTTGACACCAGCAGGTATCCTGCTTTTCCTCACGGCTTAGGCAGTTGATATTCCCTCTCCTTCATTTGGCTTTTGTCTTGGCCTCTTAAAAATACTAAGTTTGTTCAACCATGCAGTTCCCTTGGTTGGTGCTGATGCATTTTCTAGTTTAGAGCCAGCTTTGAACACATTATCTGAACAATCCCCATACATGCAACGTAGAGACTAGCAGTGTGAGTTGAAGAAGACCCATTACCCGTTAGTGATTTCACCTCTCTCTGGCTTCTGTTGGGAAATTTAAATGTGTAGGGTAAGAAGTTCTTTCATAATTAGGTAATTTCATCAAGTGTCCTGATTTTAGGAAAGTAGATACAGGAAGAGAGCTGGGTACAGAAAAATGAAATGAGCATATCTGCAACCATGGATTCTGAAAACCAGCAAAGTGCATCCATTTTAACACTGGGTCATTGAATGTCAGGGTGGAGCATGGATTTGGCTATTTACCAGGAGCGTTTTGGGGGAAATGCATGTATATACACCTACTGCCCTTATTATCAACCTCTGTGTAACTGCAAGTCCCATGTTTAGAGCAGCAATATAGAACAATGTAATAGTCATTTTACATATCATAAAGTGGCCACCTGGAACACACAATAAAAGGAAACGTCTAAGACATTCCAACATTGTAACTTGGCTCTGAGAAGCTAAAAAAAGCAGGACAGCAGAACCAGTTCCTGCTTGGACTAGAGTTTGTTTATTCTGCTGATTGGAAATCAGAGCCAACAGCCCTAATGATTTTGATGGGCTCCAAGTGTTTCTTTGTCTCTGTGCATTTGGGCTGACTGAGTTTCTGCACATGAGCCTTTGCAAACAGCACAAGACCTTCCCCTCTAGTCTTCAGGGCCTTGAACATTTCTGGGAAATCATCCCTGTAATCATGTGGTCATGTCTTCTCCAAGTAGCTGCCTCTGGGGCAGAGGAGGAAGGCATCACTTCATTTACAGCCACTTCCAGAGCCCTTGCTGGGTGAAGGTCGGCTGGTCATTGTGCTGTGCAGTCGGGGGAGAGGGGGATGTGTAGGGGCAGGGAGAACTAAAGACTCAAAGAGTGGCCCCTACTCTCAAAAAAGACTTACTCCACCAGGGAGACAGGTGCATACTCAGATAATGCCTACGTCTTAGCCAAGGGAAGGGGCGATAGAAGGGCAAGGCGGGCAGCCCAGGAGCTTAGCAGTAGCTCAAATAGGAACATTTGTGTCCGGAGCAGTGCACCTTTTACCTCTCACCCCAGGGGCATGGTTGAGCCTAGGGAACCCTGCCCAATGTGAGCACGGGTCACGCACAGGCAGAGGGCCTTCGTAAAGTCTGACCCTTCAGTGCAGTCGGCAGTGGGGGCCATGAGGACTTAGGACCCTGGAAGGATAAGTGAACATGTCCAAGGTGCGTCTGCTGGAGCTGGAATTAAACATCTAGACGTGGTTGACTTCAAATCCCAAAGCATCAGCCCTGGCACAGACACAAATCAGCAAGATACTAACCCTCTGACCTCCAGATTCTTCACTGGCAAAACAAGAGCCTTGGATTCAGTGGTTTCCAAACTCGTGTATTATTATTATTTTTAAAGCAATACAACACTTCTTTCAAATAAAATATTACTCAAGCCCAAGTAAAATATTACTCAAGATAGAAAACAGATGAAGGTAGAACTGTTTTGGGTGACGCCTGGGAGGGAGCCAGAGCCCTGAGCTCCCACTCACCCCAGAGGAGTTCTGTGCTAGAGTGCATTATTGTTTAGCAAATACTTACTTTTCTCTACCAACCTCCAGGTTGGTGTTGGGCTTGGCCATGTGACGTGCTTGGGCCAACGGAATGGAAGGAGACATGACCTTCTTCACAATGAAAATGAGCTTGCGTAACCAAGATGGCTTGGCATCTTGCATTCCTAGCCTCTGATGTGAGAAAAGTATGCCCCAGTGGGTCACTGTCCTTTCCACCTGGAACGAAAGACATGTGGAACACATGTATTTTTCTCACAGCCTGAAACAGAACTTCTGTGGCCAAATTAAAAATCCATGAATGATAAATAGATGTTTACTTTTGAACCACTAAGATTTGAGGGAATGCTTGTTACTCAGGCTTATCACACCAGAGACTGACTAATGTAAGTACCTAAAACAGGGGTTCTTACATGAGCTGGAATTTAAATTAAAAAAAAAAAAAATTCTTGTGGGGATGTGATGGTGCGGGTGTGAAAATAAGTTTATTAAATAATACACAGGATAGTGTGGCTGACTGGCAAAGGGGTCCGTGGAACAAAAAAGGTTAAAAACCCCTGAAAAACATATTCTCAGAAACTGTGTGGCTCAGAGTATAGATTTAATTGCTGGAGAAAAGTGAGAACCTGAAAAAAAATAAACAAAAAACACAATAGCTGCACAACAACAATAACAAAAACCTTTATTCCACTGATAGTGGCCATACCTGGTGACCGAGAAGCCCTGCTGCTTGGAGACCTAAGGCTGCTGTTTTTCTGTGCTGTTTCCCAGCCTAAGTCTCCAGAGACCCACGCACTCTGTGAGCTTCTCCATCACACTCTAAACAAGTCACACAGAGCTGGTTTCTGCTGCTGACATACGTGTCCGCTGCTCTGGTCACCACTTATCTAAACTTATATACTATTATAAAGAAGCGTGAGTTTGGAGCTGAGGAAGGGTGACCACGTTTCTCATCTAGTCGGCAGTTTCACTTCAGTGAAGCTTGAAAAGCTCGGCACTGGATCCTGTTTGTGCCCTGCCTGTGTCTCCTCCCCGGCCACACCTGCTCCCAGCGGCTGTGACGGTTTGCTCCCCCTTCTCCCATGGAGATCTGGTCTGGTCTAAGGGGAGCTGCCTTCCATCTCCTCCCCCACCTCAGCAGCCTGCAGCCAGGGATGCTGACGGGGGCAGGGGGGACAAAGGGCCAGTCCCCTTGCCTCAAGCGGACCAACTCTGTGATGCTGGCCAGGCTCCAGGCTCCCCGCGGGACCAGGTGGAAGTCCACCTCCATCCGACCTGTATCTTGGCTTGGCACACCTCCCCATGTTATGACCCTCACCCGCCTCTCCTGAGAGCGCTCCCTCAACAAATTTCAGGCTCCTGAAGACATGTCTCAGGCTCTGCTTCTAGAAAAACCCACCTAAGATTCTTTTTTCAATATATTTTTAAATTATTTTTAAAAAGATACTTAGATTACATAAATATTACACAATATAGGGATGCCCATATGCCCCACTCCCCACACCTCCCACATAAACATGCTTCATTAGTGTGGCACATTCACTGCAATTGATAAATGCATCCTGGGGCTTTGCCACTAAGCATAGACCATGGTTCACGTTGTAGTCTACATTCTCTCCACATGGTTCTGCAGGCCATGGAAAGATATAAAATGGCTTATATCTGTCATTGCAATGCCATTCAGGACAATCCCCAAGTCCCGAAAAAGCCCCCACGTTACACCTGTCTTTCCTTCTCCCTGCTCCAGAGCCTCCAGTGCCACCTAAGATTCTTTTCCCTCCAAACCCCAGACTCCTTCCTCCCCGTTGGTCTTTGCTGTCTCTCGGGCCACAATCATCTTGGTGGTGGGTGGGTGACAGTGATGCTTTCGGGGCAGAGCTGGAGTGGGGGGCCGTGGAGACCATGCAGTGATGGAGGCTGCCAAGCCCAGGCAGCGAGCGGACCCCCTGCACCATTCCGACGGCAGAATCGTGGCCCCTGCCCCGAGAGGAAGGGAAGATTTTAGAAGCATGAGCTAGGATCTGAGGAAGGGTCGTCATAAATCTACTTCTTCTTGGCAGTTTTACTTCAGCAAAACTTGAAAACGTTCCAGCCTTTAGAGGCGCTTACCCTTAGAGGCGAAGAGGCTCCTTCTGAGGGGCTTCTATTACTCTGCCTCAGTGGGCTCTAATTATCGCAATATGTTCTGGAAACCAGTCCTTCACTGGCATCGAAGCAGATCACATCTACTAAGAAGATCACGTCTTCTCTGCCGTTTCCCAGAAACATTGTGTAATTGAGCACCTTCCCGCGGCAAGACTGCTGGGCTCTGAGGAGGGAGCAGGGGCTCCACCCAGCCTTGCTCTGCGACGGACCTCCTGTTGGGGAAATGGATTTTAGTTAGATATTTAGAGTACAATTGAAATAGGGGCTTCCAGTGAAGGACCAGAGGCGTGTATTGATTACAGGGGGGCTGTATTTCTAGATGGATCAAAATCTATTCTTGGTCCACAGCTTTGTCCGCACGCCCTAATCCACACTTGTGAATGTTCCAAAATATGGACCCAAGAAATGAGCACATGCCAGTATAGTCTTTTCTGTTTGACGTTTGAAAATTGAAGGCTGTTCTTATGCTTTTTATCCATACGGGATCTTTCAGGCTGCAGGGTTCTGGGGCTGGGGATGCCTCTCCTGCTCTCTTCTGCCTTGTGAGCTCTCACCATCCTTGAAGAATTAGGTCGAGCGGTGCCCAATGACGAGAGCCACCCTCCACTCGGCTGGGTGGACACACCACACTTTGCAACACATCACTTGGAGTTTTTCTTCTTTACGTGTCTCTACAAACATGCCCTGAGCTTCTTTAGGGCAAGAATCAGCCCAGAGCATGTAGGGACTCAATAAATAATGTTGATAATCGTTGATATTTACTGAGCATTTACTACAGGTCACATCCTGTTGTAAGAGCATAACACTAATTCATTTAACCCTCCCAAACCTTTTATGATCCCATTTTGCAAATGATAAGTGAAGCACAGGTTAAGTGACTTGCCTGAGGTCACACAGCGAGGAAATGGCTAAGGCAGGTTTCAAACCAGGCACTCTGGGCTTCCAAATTCAGCTCTTAATCTTATCAAGAATTCCTCACCGGGGGCCCATGGACTCCCACAAGAAGTCTGTGGAGAGGACTCAGGGTGTCTACAACAGTGATGGGAAAAACAGTCTATCTTTTAGAAATTATTAGCTGAATTGTAGCATTTCCTTCAATGGCAAATGTAGCCAACAAACCACAGCAGCTTCTCAGAGCTTATCACAGATATTTTCTTATCACATGACAATGGTTGTTTACATTCTTTACCACTTAGTGATAACTGATAGCAGTTACCGCAGACACAGTACTATATGTTATTATGTAGCGCATTAATACAGATGTGCACACCATAAATTTGCTTTTAAACATATTTTAATGATTTCAATATAATCATTTTCCTTTATAATTCTGTTTTTTTATTCAATGTATTTTAAATATTATTCTGAATGAAGTGTTGATACATACTATACATGGATAAACCTCAAAAAGTTATGTTAAATGAAAGAATCCGGTCACGAAGGACCCCATACTGTTCGATGCCATTTATACGAAATGTCCAGAATAGGAAAGTGCTTAGAGACAGAAAGGCGATCAGTGGTTGCCAGGTGCTGGGGGAGGGGGCAATGGCGAGTGGCTGCTAATGGGTACAAGGTGTCTTTTGGGGTGATGAAAATGTTCTAAAATTACTTTATGGTGATGGTTGCACAGGTCTGTAAATATACTGAAAAACACTGAATTTGCGCGGGTGTAGCCCAGTGGCTGAGCGCCCGTCTCCATGTACGAGGGCCGGGCTCAATCCCTGGTACCTCCTAAAAACAGCAACGCGACCACTTAAGCTTATTCTTTAAAAAGGCGAAGTTTGTGGTATGAAATTATAGCTCGATAAAGGTGTGTTTTCTTTCTTTTTTTAAGCCACAATATTACTCTGAGAAGGGCTCCACCAGACTGCTGGCAGGGTCCAAGGATGTGAGCACAGCTACGGCCGTGCTGGATAAACTCATGGGGAGCGTCTGATTAAAAAAAAAGTAGCAGCTAACTGTTGTGAGGTTAAGTAATTGAATTTCGATCATGGAAAAGATCAATATGGAAGAACTGACAGGATGAAAAATTCCCGAGGCACCGGGAGAGGGCTGCAGTTAGTAGCACGAGGGGTTGGAGTCTATTTGAATAAAATCTTCCACATTTCCAACCAAGCCGGCTGCTCCTCAGGAAGCCCCGCGGGCAGGAAACAGCCACTTCCTTTCCTCCCCAGCCCACCCCCTCCTCACAAAGATGCCTTTGTGGGAAAGCAATTCTGCTGCTGCCCCTGCCCGGAAGGCTTAGGGCAGGGGTTCTTACAAGGGGTCCTTGAGCTTGAATTTAAATTTAAAAAAAACCACCATTCTTCTCGTGGTATATTTAGTAAATAATACACAGGGCAGTGTGGACTTAGTGAGGGGTCCCTGGTTTTCAGCTGACTGGCAAAGGGGTCCGTGGAACAAAGAAGGGTAAGAGCCCCTGCCTTAGGCTGACCCGGGATGAGCCCTGGCTGAAAAGCGTGGGTTTTCTCGGGGCCTTTGCTGTGCCCTCCCCTCTTCGCCGCCATCCCCTTGAAGGCGCGTCTGAGGCCTGGGCCTAGCCTGCGCGGCCCTGACGGTGCCCCCTCCCTCCCTCAGCTCCTGCCTCACCGCTCAGCCCTGGAGCAGGGGCTGCGGGGGCTGCGGGGGCTGCCCTGAGCTCCTCGGGCCCTCCGGGCCGCTGCCGTCTGGGGGGTGTCTGCTGTGCTGAGATGGCTGCCTGCCTCTGGCACCCCTGCTCTTGGGGAGGCCCACTGCCCTGGCCAGGGAGGCCCGCGGCGCCTGCACCTGCCGGGGGCTGACTGCACCCAGGAGCAACCTGCAACCCACCCAGGGCAGGCGCTGGGGGTGAATCCCCGACGTCCTCACTCTTCCAGGGCACTTCTGAGGTGTGTGGGCTCCCAGGAGGCCTGAGCCCAGCACTCCCAGCGGTAACCTTGTTGAGACCATCTATTGCCTCTTCTCCCTTCCCTGTTTCACTCGCAAACCTTAGGATCACCTCCCCAATAAACTACTTGCACCCAGATTCTGGCCTCAGGCTCTGACTTAGGGGACCCCAGCTAGGCGGGCGAGCGCATCCAGGCATGCTGGATGGCAGCCCAGCGCCAGGCAGGCTCTGGGGTGCAGGCTCCTCGTTCCACCAACTCCTGCCCACATGGCATCAGAGGCTCGTTGTGAGGCCGCCTTCACACCCGCAGAATATGGAGTCAGGATCCCCAGGGACACAGCATTTCCTTTTGCTGGGAGTTAAGTGAATGTTTTAAACTGCCCCCAGATGATTTCAGGCCAAGTCTGAAACCAAAGTTGATTCAGGGAGGTGGCAGAATTCTGCCCTCCCGTCCGTCAAAATGGCCCCCAGGCCTCATGCCTCCGCTGGTTCCCTCTTGGCTCCCCGCGCCGCCCGCGGTTCCCTGGCCCACCCCGGCCCCTAGGCCGGGTGTCTGGTAGAATCTCATGTTGACCCCCCACCCCCAGTTCTCGGCTGTCTGAGTTCGGCGTCGCCGCCGGAGGTCTAGCCTCCCCGACAGAGTTCTACGCCCATCCGCAGTGGAACCGGCTCCAGCGCCCTGACCCAGAGCACCAGGCGGGCGCGCCGCACCCAGCCCTGCTGCCCAGGGCCCGCAACTCCTTGGGCACCATGGGCTGATTCACCGCATTGAGCGTGGAGCCGGAGGCCCCGGCACAGGGGTCTTGGGGGTCCCGAGGCCCAGGCCACCTCCGGTGGGGCAGCACCAAGAGCTCCTGGTCCCCACCCCTCCCTCCTTCCCAAGGGAAAATGGTGTCAGGAGACCAAAAAAAAAAAAAAGGCTTCCAGGGGTGTTTCAAGAAGGCACCAATTCACAAGAGCCTAAGGGTGCAAACAATCCAAATGCCCATCAACTGAGGAATGGATAAACAAAACACCACGCAATGAGATATTATTCAGTCAAAAGAAGGAACGAAGTTCCAATAAATTGCAACAATGTGGATGAAACTTGAAAACATTTCCAGACACAAACGGTCCCATAGTGTATGATTACGTTTATATAAAACATCCGGAATCGGCAAATCCAGACAGACAAAAAAGCAGAGTAGTGGTATATTAGTCAGCCAAAGGGGTGCTGATGCAAAACACCAGAAATCGGTTGGTTTTTATAAAGGGTATTTATTTGGGGTAGAAGCTTACACTTACCAGGTCATAAAGCATAAGTTACTTCCCTCCCCAAAGTCTATGGTCACGTGTTGGAGCAAGATGGCTGCCGACATCTGCCAGGGTTCAGGCTTCTTGGGTTCCTCTCTTCCCGGGCCTTGCTTCTCTCTGGGCTCAGCTCGTCTGTTTCCTCCTCAAGGTCAGCTGTAGACTATGAGGCTCTCTAGGCTTTGCCTCTCTCCATAAGGCCAGCTGTAGACTGTCAGGCAAATGGCTCTGTCTCTCTTCCCGGGGCTTCTGCTGTGTCTAAGGGGCCGTCTCTATTCCTCTGTGTTCTTCTCCTGTGTGTTCACTTCCTGGACTCCAGCTCAAAACTCAGCATCAGAACTCCAACTCTGTCCTTTGCCATGTCTTTTATCTGTGAGTCCTCACCCACCAAGGGGCAGGGGCTCAACACCCTAGTGATGTGGCCCAAAGTCCTAATCATAATTTAACCGATTAAAAGTGATACCTCTGACAGAGCAGTTTACAAACACAATCCAATATCTATTTTTGGAATTCATAAATAATGCCAAACTGCTACAAGTGGTTTCCAGGCGATGGGGAGAGCGGAGAGTGGGGAGTCACTGCTAATGGGTACAGGGTCTCTTCTTGGAGTGATGGAAATGTCTTGGAACTAGATAGAGGTGATGGTTGCACAACATTGTGAAAGTACTAAATGCCACTGAATGGTACACTTTAAAATGGTTAATGGTTAATGTTATGCTATGTGAATTTAGAAAGAAAAGAAAAGAGAAGGAATGGCAATGTTCTTCTCTCCCTTTCCTGCAAGCAGGGATCATCTTCCAGCTATTCAGCAACCTTAATGCAGACCAGCCACGGCACTGGAGAAGGTCCAGAGCAGGCCTGGGGGGGCAGGTCTTCTATTGCTGGATCCAAGGGGCGGCTGGGGTGGTGCAGGTCTCTCCGGGGTTCAGGACAGCAGTTGTAAATCTGGTAGGGACATACTTCAAGATCTCACCAGCTGACCAGTCTTCCTGGGATGTACTAGCTGAATGTCACTCCTGTCCCCAGGGACACTCTTAGGGGACTGACTTCTACATTTGCCCAAGGGGGTCTTTGTCCAAGACCCCATGGTCCAAGATGAGGGCATGGCAGCAGCCTGGCCGTGCCTAGGACATGGCAGGGCTAGCACCAGTGACACCACCAGGGTCTCACCTGGACGCCACCAGGGCCTGATGTCACAAGGACAGATGCCCTGGAGCAGATGGTCACCTCCTCCCCATTCCACCCACATCCCTACCCTGCAAGCTTGGGAAATGCAAACCTTGAAGCTCAATGAAGCTCAGGTGGGCAGCTGGGCTCTGGGGCCTTGTAGTGGTCTGGGACCAGCAACTGGGCATCACTCAGGAGCTGGTCAGAAATGCAGAAACCTGGAGCCCAGGCTGCCCCAGGATCCCCACGTGATCTCTATGCAGATTAAAATTTCAGAAGCTCCACTTCAGGAAACAACCCCTTAGGGCCTCTTTTTCTCAAAAGTATAGGCACGGCCCTCCCTGGCCGTCCTCTTGCTGCTGTGGTTCAGAAAGAACACATCTGAGATGTCCCCAGAGGCCATCCCGGGCTTCTCTGGTTAGACCCAAAAGCAGCTCATCGAAAGCCCACAATCTCTTCAAAGCCTCTTGTTGAGCTTCCAGATTCACGTGCATTTTGCACTCTGCTTCATGATGTATATTGATGCTTGTCCACATAAAATTGTTTGCTATGTATCTCCAAAATCTTTGAGTGGAATTGCTGCCACAGGAAGATGTAAGCATATTTTTTCCCTCCATCCCCACCCAGGCTCTGCATCCGCCAGTATTTTGTACACACCAGACTGAAATCAAGATGTTAGTGATTCAACAGAGAAACCACAGGCCATTTCTGGCCCTAATTATTAGGGTAAACACAGGGATGCAGAAAAGCAATCAGTGTAGAAAACCTTTCTTTGAATTCTTAACACTGGGTACGGACCCCGAAGACAAGCAAAAAACAATGAGAGACCTTTAACTTAAAGCGGAGGGATTTAGGTTACGACATAAAAGATTTCTGCAGTCAGTGACTGTCAAGCGGTAGGCTGGGTTCCCTAGAAGCAGGCATGAGACCAGGATTTGGGGGGGGGTGTGATTTACTGAGGGGTGCTCTTGGGAGAAGAGGAGGCTGGGACTGGGAGCTGAGCCTTAGGTCCAGTGTAGCCTCGGCCTGAGCCACAGGGAGCTCCGGAGCACGGGCCTCACTCCAGAGTTGTCTCCCCTGGAGGCAGGGGGTGGCATTTTGTACAGTGTCAGCCAGGTACTGATGATGGGCTGCTCCTGGGGGGGCAGGTGCATCCGAGCAAGGTGACTCCTGTTTAGCCAGGGCACTTCTCCAGAGAAGGAGACCTTCGTAGCAACCAACCCCCACAAGAGCCCAGGAACGGGGTCTGCATGGGCACCAGATAGGGTCGTATCTGCCACGCACATTCCCATAAAGCCGTTCTTTCACGTGGAGATCACATCCTGTTTGGCTGAGACCTTTCCATACACGCTGATGTCATTTTCTTTTGTAGACTCTTGCTGGGCATGATCACCATGGGCAGCCATGGGCTTCTGCTCCTGAAAACCCGATTCCCGAAGGAGCCTGGTGATTGCCTCCCAGTGCCTGCTGACCCAACACCGCGTTCAGGTGCAGTTCCTGGGGCGTTCCCTTCCTTCCCACTTTTGATTCCACCGTGGGCCTGCCCTTGCCATGCCCTTCAGTCCCGGGGGTTTGTTTCCTGAGCACAGAGTCCCAAGGAAGTAACAAAAGGGCAGCGCTGGTCTTATCATTCCAGCTGATTATTTAAACAGCTGCCAGAGAGCTGCAGCTGCCTGGGCTCGAGTCCAGGGCCAGGAAGGGAGTGAGCCGACCTTTAATGGGCCGTTTCTGCAGTTACTGTTCAGGAGACGCCCTGGAAGGTCAACTGGCTTTCAGTCCTGGAAATTACAGTCTTCTTGCACTGGGGAAGGTGGCCTACTTTCAGGCTATAGGAAACCTGGAAGTGGTTTATGTAGTGCGGAAGCTAACCAGGGTTCTTAATTCTGAGTCGCCGGGAGGCTCCGTGCTGCTCTCTGCTCCCTCTCCCTGGCTCTTCCTTCCCACCCGGTGGCCGCGCTGCACTATTCCATTGGCCCCAGGCTGAGCAGGTAGGACCTTAAGAGACTGCCTGTGCTGCATGAGCAGAACCCGAGATACGCCAAGCCGGCCTCAGCAGTTCTGAAACAGTTCCTCAGAATTTACAATAAAAAGTACTCCCATGCAGCTGTTTATTGATTGTTTCAAGAACACACTGTAAATGATAAACAGTGTGTCTGTATATATGCAAATTTCCTTTTTGGGAAGAGCACCTTTGTTGAAAACATTTTTTAAAATCGTAGTGGTTTCCCGGTACTTTGCTCAGTTGACTGGTATCCCTTGACCATGGGGCTCTTTGACCGTGGTTCTCTCATGAGAGCGCTGCTTCAGAAGACATTTTGCATCTCTTCCAACCTCCCACAAGTTCTGGTGAGACCTGTTGGCTCCTACCCAGCTCTGTCCTCCATGGACATTAAAATCTACCTTTCCGAGCCACGGTTTATTCATTGGTGAACTGAAAAGTTTGGACAAGATCATCTATGAAAGCCTGAATATATGATTAAATATTCTTTTACTTTGTTACTCATCCATCAAAAGGCAGTCATAATCACATTTGATCTTTCTTTGGGACATAAAGCACTTAACGAACTATGGGTGGTCAAAAGGATGTAAGTGGGAAGTTGGGTGGGGCTTCTGGGAAAGTTCCTTTACAAGCAGGAGTGGACCCTACTTGTTTCTCCCCCACCCCTTCATCTTATTTCCTGCCTGGGACCAAGATATAATGGTTGGCGCTCCAGCAGCAATTTTGAATGCTGCCAGCTTGAGATTGTAAACCATACACTAAGGATTGCAGAGCTGAAAAACAGGAAGAACGGAGGTTTCAGGTGATAGTGCATAGCCTTCATCTCAGCCCTGTGCAACCACTGTGAACTTCTTTTACGTGTTAGGGAAATGAACTGCTATCTTAAGTCACTCAATTTGAAAATCTTTTATTAGGAGATTCTTAATTCTGAACTGGTACCAGAGAGGGCCTAGCATCCGATGTCCTCAAAACAATCTTTTTCAAACTTCAGAGAGCATTAGACTTGCCTGAAGGGCTTGGTCAGGCATTGGTTACTCGGCCCACTCCCAGAGTTTCTGATTAAGGAGGCCTGGGGTGGAGAGGGAGGATTTGTATTTCTTACAAGCTCCCGGGGGAGGCTGCTGCAGCTGACCTGGGACCTTACTTTGGAAACCACTGTCTTGGAACATCTTCAATTCATGTGGAAAGCAGGGGAAAACAAACAAACAAAACACCTGTGCCTCTTGACAAAACAGTCTCACCACAGTCAGATTATAGGGTATAAGCAAAATGCTGTCTTACAAAACACATTTAAGTTTGCTTCCAAACTCAACATGAACGGCATCTTGGAAAATTTCATTTAAAAGCACAAGGAGTGATGTTTTTGGAATTTTTTCTCTGAGAGCAAAGTACTGAGAAGTTGGAGTTGACAAGTTATTCAGCCTGTGTGTAATTAGGCAGAAAAATTGCTATATGGAGGGCTGTGGGTCTACAAATTGTGTGGCGTCACCATTTTCTGTTGTCCCAAACAAATTTCTATCAGTCTCTATTATGGTCTCAGATACGATCTTTATTGATACCAAGATACTTTTTCCTAAAGAAAGCTGAAGAAGATCAACCATCAGAGCAATTTAATCCAGTGTTTTTGAATTGGCACCTCCTGTGTCCTCGGGCCTGAGGAAGTATCACTGCCTGTCCCTCCTCAGGGAAGCCCTTTTGTCCCTCATTTCCTGAAGGGAACCGTGTGCCTGAGAGGTTTTCCTTCTGTCTGCTCTAGTTCCCAGTGACCACGGGGACACTCAGTGTAACGTGTGCTCAGAATGACCCGGAAGGCCACGCAGCTCGTTTCCCTCTGAGTCGTTGTTCGGGCTGAGTGGTTACATCAGCGTTTGTCACAAGCACATTTCAGGGGGGTGGTTTCAGGGAAGCCTTAGCCTTTGTGGTCAGGTCTCTGCGGTGAAAGAGCAGTGTCAGCACAGGCAGACGCCGTCTCCAGCCCAGCTCCCCTCAGCCTTCCCTGAGAAGCCCCCCAGGCAGCCTGAGCCCCCGCCGGACTGAGCCCTGAGTGTTTAACTACTTGCTTGCAGCTTTGTTTTATCCCTTTCTCTCTGGCCACTTGGCACACACTAGGTGCTCAATAAAAGTCTATGAAACAAACAGGTGGAAAATGCACAGTGCAAACGAGTCAGTGACTACAGACCTGGATAAGCTGTGGCTTTATAAACTTCCCTCCTTTCCTTCTTTCGTTTCCCTCCCTCCCTTCCTTCCTTCCCTCAACAGTGTAATATCATGGGATCTCAAAGTCAGCACTTCATTGAGATATTTGCATACAGTGAAATGGACAAATCTCAAGTGAGTGTTGTAACCATCACTTGGATCAAGAGAAGAGTATCTCTATCACCCCAGAAAGTTCTCTTACGCCCCTTTCCAGACACCTACCCCCACGCCCAGTAGAAACTGCTCTTCTGATTTTTAGGTTTCCATGTTCTTGAACTTCATGTAAATATCTGGCTTCTCTCATTCAACATAGTGTTTTTGAGATTCCAGGTGGCACATTTCTTAATTTTCTTAAATATTAAGGTACCTGACCTTGAGCTGCTGTGGCACTGGGCCGCTGGGATGTCCTGAGTCAATATTAGGGCTCTTCCCACCCTCAGCCACAAGGTCACGGCCAACCCAGGACCGGGAAGAGGGGGGCTTAGCACAGAAACGTTTGGCCAGGCCTCTCCCCTCCTCACTCCACCCTGCCTGGCCTTGGTATGCCCACTGTCTGCTCCAGGGCCCCCAATTCCTCAGGACCTCTGCTGGGGCCAGGCCGCAGGGCCCAGATGCCCTGGGTGCCCTCCTGCCGCCCGCTGGAGGCCCTGCCGCTCCCGAAGGCTCCAGACCTCCACCCGCTGCCCAGTCTCAGGGCAGCTCCTCCCCCACCCCAGGAGGCTGTGTCCCCCTCCGCTTCCTTTTACCAAAGCCAGGAATGGAACTGCTTTCTTCCAGCAACTTCTCTGTGGGGCCATCTCTGACGGGGCAGGGAGAGTGCAAACGGTTTCCACGGTGGTCCTCCCCAGGAGGGTACCCCATCACTCACTTCAGCTGCGAGCTGCTCTTTGACCTCTCAGCAAATTCTCTGATCCCTGAGAAATCATTCGCTTTGGGGTACTGTTAAAATCACTCCCTCGCCAACGATTCTAATTCCCACTTCTTCATACTTCCCTGAGAAAAACAAAAAACCCAAAAAACACAACCTCGCCCAACTCCCCCTTAAAGGCAAAACCTGCCCAATCCACACCAGCACCAGAGCCGCAGAAAGTCTCTGGGGAGAGGCGCAGCCTTGCTGACTTGTCTGTCTTCAAATTTAAGGCCTCGCATCGCCCGTGGATGTGGAATCCTCCTGTACTTCCCAGAATGTCTGCTTTCCTCATTTCCTGAGCAGCTCTTTCACGTTTTCTCTGTCCTCACACTTCCTACCCAAGCTCCACCCTGAAAACATCAACTCCTCCACCCTCTTCTGATCACCTGCCTCAGCTCCCCTGAGGAGGAGGAAGCAGCCAGGCTTCCCACTGCCAAACCTGCAGGGCCCTGCGCTGCCTCTCCCCGCCCCACCTCCTGCTGCTGGGGAAACCAAGGACCTCTGGGTCGTCTCCCCTTTCTCAAGGACTTGACGCCTGGAATATCCTCTCTTTCGCTCCTGCATCACCAGTTTCTCCCTCTTTCCTGTCTGCACCCAAACATCCTCTAGTTTTTATCTTTAAAAACAACCCCAAGTCCTCCATGGGCCACCTATCTCCCTCGAGCTATTGCTCAATTTCTCTACCCTCCTTTCTGGAAAAGTGATCTGTGGGGGCCCTGCTTGAACTCATTTAACCGCGTCGCTCTGTCCACACGCACCCCACGCCCCATGGAGATTGCTCTGGCCAAGGTCACCAATGTCTCCAGGTGGCCAAATCCAGTGGTGGCGCCTCTGGTCTTCTCTGAAGTGACCTCAGCGCCACTGCACAGCTGGTAACTTCCTTTTCTGGTCTTTGCCGGCATCACTCTTTCTGGATTCCACCTACCGCTGCCCTTCCCACTGCTCTGCCTCCTTTGCGGGCTTCTCTTGACCAGGTCATCTTCTTGACCTCTATAAGTCTCCCCTAGACATGAGTGCCGGGCCCCGCCCCTTCTCCTTCAACACACCCCTTAGAGCTCATCCCGTGTTCCTTGAACCATCCAAGCTCACGCCGCCGTCTTCAGCAGCTCCTTAGGTCTGGAATGGTACTTTCCGGGCTCTTCGCCTGGCCAACTCTTTCCTTTCACCCAGAGCTTAACCTCAATGTCACCTTCACTGCAAGGTTGTCCCTCCCAATCCAAAGTAAAGCAGCACTGGCCCTACCTCCCCTCCTTTTAATAACGTTCTTTGCTATCACCTGCTGCTAGCTGTTATTTTTCTCAAGTTCACTTGTTCCTTATTTATTCATTTATTTATAATCTCTTTGTTTAATGGATGAATTAAAGATTCTTTCACAAAGAACAAAACAGAAAACAAATTAATGTTTTAAAAAAATATGCTGGTAAAAATAGTTGCGGTACCATTGTCCAAACAAAGGATTCTTATTCTGGGTGTCTCTGTAGGCATTTCAGAGGGTCAGAGAACCCAAAAAGTAATACGTAAAACAGTATGTAAAATTAAGAAAAGGCTCTCCCGCCAGACAGAGTGTATCTATTCCCAGGCCACACCCGCTCCCTTGGCCGGGTGCAATTGTGCAGTACACAACCCGCGCCACTGTATGTGGCAGCCCTGGGCCCTCCTGTCTTAGGGTAGCTCTGAGCCTTTCTCCTTTGCCTATAGTTGACTACTTTGACTTTAACTAGGCTGGGTCTGCTTCTTTGGATCCCCCCTTCTTCCACTTTCAGTGGCGAGTCTCACCAGCTGATTAATTCTTGCCATCCCTGTTAGAGTAAGAAAAGGGAGATTTATTCTGTCTGGAAAACACTCAGCTCCTGACGTCTCCCAGGGTAACCTCTTCTCAATGTCTATCTGGAAATCCACCTGCATCTTAAGTGGCCTTTGGAAGAAATTATTCTTTAAGCACTGGACATAGATCAATTTGCCTCATCCTGAGGAAGCAGCTCTGGCTCAGTGCCAATCCTGAACGAATCGCCAAAGCAGACGATATGCCAACGTTACCGCAGGTGACACTCATCAAACTAGGTGGCACTTACTGGCCTCCCTGACTACTCCATCTGTTCAAAGTAGTTTTTAACACAGTCAATAATCTCTAAAATAACTAATCCTTGTTTGAGCCAAAGGGACGACCCATTCCTAGGAAGGGGATTTCTGACATGTTTCTGAGAACATCCTACGTGGTGTAAAGAGACCATCTTCATTTATAATAAATATGTTTTTGACACATCCTATTACTGTAGCTCTTTCTGAGGCTTCAAAGGGAAGGAAATCTGAACCATGATGATAGTTCAAAAATTAATGTTTCAGTGAACATAGACTACTGCCTTTTCATGTGGTTCTTTAAATTAAATTACATCAAAATACCCTTCTTTTAAAATATTTCCTTAGTTGAGATGCAAATTTTTTTCTTATTATAAGCAATCCATAATCACTACTAGAAAGTATAAATACATAAAAAGCAAAAAAATCATAGCATTGATATATGTACCAGCTAGGCTGACAGTCTGATTTTTATAGTTGTAAAACTACGTAGAGTTCAACTTTCAGAGAGGAACAGTTTCTCTAAATGGTTTTACTTCCCCTGAGTTCCTCATGGCGCTAGTATAATTACGACTATTGATTATTCAGGGCGAATGTGGAAAGCTGCAGAAACAACTGATGAGCACGCTAAACGGGGCAGCCAGGATGAGCTGAGGCCTCCGGGGTCAAGTGGTGGGTTATACTTTTATAGACACGAAGGGAGACTGAGGTGTCGCTAAGATAAGACTTCAAAGACACGGCAGCACTATTAAAATTTCCGATGCTCATCCAGGGATTATCACCCTAAACCCTTCAGATTATAGTGAGTTTCTGACAGCCTTGAATGCCTCATCTGGAATTCTAACATTGTGTATCACAGTACCTTTTTTTGTTTATTGCGGTAACATGTACACAATAAAATTTCCCATTTTAACCACTTTCAAGGAGACAATTCAGTGGCATTAATTACAGTCACATTGTTGGGCTATTATCACCATCATCCATTACTAAAACTTACCCAATTACACTGATCATTGTAATGTGTTAGAGAATTGACTCTCAGGGAGTGATCTGGGACCAGGGGTGAAATGCTTCGCAGGAGATTCATGTTCAGTTTTGAAAAGAGACATAAACAGTGCAGAAAATATTGATAGATTGTCCCAGTTAAAGCTTCATCCTTATTTCATCTCTCCAGAATTACAGGTCATTACAAGCTACGATCCAGGTGACGGGATCTTCAGGAGAAATGCTTCGTCTGATAGCTTTGCTATTTTGCGTGACAATTTTTCCAAGTGACATAAAGTAATTAAAAGTTATCAGAGAAAATCAATATGCCCAGTTAGTCTTGCCTTGTCTAAACACAGAAAAATCTTCATGACGACTTGTTTCTAAGCCATACCACCCGCCATCAGAAGCAGATTCTTCTAGATCAGGAGTTGGCAAAGTGTCTCTGTGAAGGGCCTGGGAGTATCTTTGGCTTTCTGGGCCATACGGTGTCTGTCACAACTACTCAGCTCTGTCTTTGTAGCATGAAAGCAGCCCTAGGCAGTACATAGATGAATGGGCAATGGTATGTTCCAATAAAACTTTATTTACAAAAACTGGGGTGGCCTGTAGCTGTCATTTACAAACCCTTCTTTAAGAGGCTTCCAAGCAAGCGAGCCCGTCTTGGTGGAGTCTTGTGGTGGAGAGAGGGTTAGAGAAGCAAGTTTGGAAAAGGCAAAGTAAAGTTCTTGAAACAAACAAAAAACAGAGGTTATGTTAGTTTGGGTTGAAAAATGGTGGTTTTGCAAATCTATATTTTTTAAGTCAAGGGAATATGATTTTTTCCTCAAAAGAATATTTATAGAAAATCTCAGTGTATAAAAGAGACTTAAAAGGAATTGCTGAAGTTAAAAGGGAGGGTGGGGGGAGGATTTGACTGTTCATCTTCTCTTTTGCCCTCTCTCAGCAATCTCCTAAGATTTTTTTCACAAAACCCCATGGTTTCTTGAACAGAATCTAAAATCCACTGCTCCAGTGTAATAGAAAACAGACCTTGCCTCTAACTAGGGTTATCAGATTTGGCCAATAAAAATACAAGATATCTGGTTAAATCTGAATTTTAGATAAACATATACTTAAAAAATTCCATTGTTTATCTGAAATTCAAGTTTTACTGGGGGTCCTATATTTAACTGAAAACCCTACCTCTACTTCTCTGTTCAGCCTCTTTAAGCCTCTGTTTCCTCATCTGTAAAATGGGGGAAATGAAGGTACCTACATAATAGGATTATTGAAAGGCTCAGTCCTCCCACCTACTAGGCACAGTGTACGTGCGCCCTCTTCAGATATTACACTCGGCATAGGGTGTGCTTTAACCAATGCCATGTCCAAGCAGCGGCTTTCAATGTGTGTGCGTGGTTTGCCCCTGGCCTCTCTGCCAGGAGATGAGTGTGCCTGGCTAGCTGTTGACCCTTCAGCCTGAGTCCTGGGGTGAAAAAGGTAGGGCAGACACAGATGTGACCCACAGCTCGGGGTCCAGCCTAGCTGAAAATAGACAAGCCACAGCCAACCTGCAGACCTATGATAGTAAAATAAAGTCTGTGGTTTTAAACCACGGAGGTTTTGGAATTGTTTATTATGGAGCATAATTACCACAGAAACCTAATACACATACATAATCTTTTAAATAAAAGCACTCCTAAGAATCTTTTGTACATGAATGCTTGTTTGTTGCATAATCACCCAGTATAATTAATCTTGTTCTAAGTTATTTAACTGGATTCCTATCTATGGTTATCAATATCTGTTTGACAAATTTTAGAGCTGGCAACTGATTCCACCACCAACCCCTAAGGTGCTGCCGCATCCATTGTTTTCAGAGTCGGGTGGCGTAGGACTTTCACTCTCGTTACTTTAAAGGCCAGAGACTCACCTTAAAGGGTGGAAAGAATGCACTGGGATTCTCACCAGGATTCAAAGGCCTTTGAGATGATCCTCAGGGGAGCCAGAATTGGAGCTGGACCCAAAGTGAAGGCAGAGCCAGCACACGTGGTTGCAAAGTTGGGGGCTTAGGTTTACTCTTTTATGTCTTAGATATTGCACGTTTTATATTTATTATGACAATTTTTCCGGCAGATGATAGTAAAGCGCCTTGCTCCATGTTATGAAATGTTCAAACAGATGAAAGTTAAGTGTTTTGAGGAAATGAAACCTTTTTCAAATTTGCACAAAGGGATCATATAGGTTTGTAGTGGTTGTGACAACTTGATTTCTCTCCCGACCTCTTTACCAACTGGTTTTCTCAGGTTACTTAGAATGTTTGCTCTCTCCTCATTTTAACTTGCATTTGTTGCATCGTCTTAGGACAGAGCTAATGGACTTTGCGAGAAGAGTCACATATTTCCACTTAACCTTAAGTGTCTTCGGCTTCTCCCAGAGACAGAGCCAGGACCAAGGACTTAGGGGCAAGTAGTTTATTTGAGAGCACAAGTGTGGGAAGGAGGAGGTGAGGCAGGGAAGGGAGAAGAGCCAATTTACAGGGTATGTTAACGAGCAGGAAACTGCTGTGAGCACCTGGGGCTCACTCCATCGGAGGCCCTCAGCAGTACTGAGTAGAACATATTTCAAATTTGTTCCCCCGAGGAGTGAAGGAGCTCCAGCATGTATCTACGGGTGCCCGTTTCTCAGGGCAGAGGGCTGCTCCTGCAGCCAGTAAATCCTCAGCACCCTGGCTGCACTGCAGGCAGGCTAAGCAGACTTTCGGGGCTCGGGAGCAAGTCCTCAAGCTGCGGAAAAGAGAGAAAGCTGGTGTTTCAGGTGAGTTGCTGATGGAGCAATAGGACACTGTCCCCATCATGGCTGCGGATGACTCAGCTGGGCTGAGGGGCTATGGGGCAGCTGCCCCATACAGCTGCCGTGGCACTAAGTTGTCTGATTAGACCCAACATGGATGTAATTAGGGAAAATATGCTTGCAGCCAGTGTGTCAAAGGCGTGAATGTTTAGGCTTTATACAAGCCCCAGAGAAAGGGAAAAGAGAACAGAAAGGTCAAAATAAAGGGCCAGAAGTGGTGCCAGCATTCTGTCCAACCTGCCCTACGCTCCCTCTGTCAGCAGGAGCAAGGCAGGGAAAGGCAGGTCTATGCAGGGGAGGTAGAGCCAGAGCATCTCGCCCAGCCAGGCTGCAGCCCCTGCTTTCTGACGGCAGGACAAAGCTTACGCTATGCTACGGTGAAGTGTCTGGAAGCTTTATCGTGCTCTCCCTCAGTTTCAAGGCTCCTTAGCACCCTGTCAAGTTTCTCTAAAGTTTTCTTTTCTTTTTTTTTTTTTTTAAGATTTATTTATTTTATTTATTTATCCCCCCCTTGCTGCCCGTGCTGCGGTGTCCATTCGCTGCGTGTCTTCTCTGTGTCTGCTTATCTCCCCCTTGCTGTGAGGTCCTGCCGCTTAAAACAAAGAGCCCTCTGGGTGGGCGACTACTCCCCAAAGCAACATTCAAACTCTTTTCCACAGAAGAAGGGGCACAGGGCTGTCAAGATTATTTTGTGAGAGGATTGTCGAAAGGTAATTCTGGTTACATTCTTCATCTATGTCAAGCGCCTGGGAAGGATAGAATAAAAAACATTCCATGATGTTTAGTCGAAGAAATGGGTTCCACTGGACAGTCACGGTGCTCCTCTCCAGCCTCCTGACCTTGAAACAGGGGCTCCATGCTCATCCTCTCAGCGTCTACCTGCTGCTCACTGCCTTAGCCTCTGCTTCTGCAAATCCAGATCCCAAGCCAAGCACCACATTGATCACATCAGTCCACTCTATGCTACCAGGCTCGCCACACTGTTGCTGAAATGCCAGCTGATGAGATGCTCTGGATCCCAGTGGAGGTGATGAACTATGCGGG
>JAQZBX010018208.1:0-34835 GCA_029593785.1 Cabassous unicinctus | reverse complement strand
GAGAGGGTCAGACTCTGCCTACCTACTTCAGCTCCATTTTACCAGAAGTGGACTCTTTCTTTTTTTTAATGTAAGCATCGAGGGCTATAAATTTCCCTCTCAGCACTCCCTTTGCTGCATCACATAGGTTCCAATATGTTGTGTTCTTGTTTTCATTCATCCTGGGATATTTATTGATTTCTCTCACAATTTCTTCTTTGACCCACTAAGTATTTAAGAATGAGTTGTTTAATCTCAATATTTTTCTGAAATTTTCCTTTTTCTGCCTATTGTTGATTTCCAACTTTATCCATTATGATCAGAGAAAGCGCTTCCATAATTTTGATCCTGTTGAATTTATTGACTTCTGCTTTGTGACTCAACGTATGGTCTATCTAGAAAAAGATCCTAGAGCACTTGAGAAGATTGTATATCCTACTGTTTTAGGGTGCAATGTTCTGTATATGTCTATTAGGTTTAGTCCATTTATCATATTATTCAAGCTCTATGTTTCTTTGTTGATCTTCTGCCCAGATGTTCTATCCAATGTTGAGAGTAGTGTATTTAAGTCTCCAACTATTATTGTAGAGACATCTATTTCTCCCTTCAGTTTTGCCAGTGTTTCCTCATGTAATTTGGGGCATCCTGGTTAGGTGCATATACATTTATGATTGTTACTTCTTCCTGGTGAATTGCCCCTTTTATTAATATATATTGTCCTTTCTTGTATCTAATACACTTTTTCTTTTAAAGTCTATTTCTATTGCAATGTCATGCAGGACAATTTTAATGTCCCAAAAATGCCCCCATGTTATACCTGTTCTTCCTTCTACCTCCCCTCAGAACCTCTGGTGGCCACTGCCTTTATATCAATGACAAAATTTCTTCCATTGCTAGAATAATAATCAGTCTATAATAGAATAATAGTAAGTCTACTTTAGTCCATTGCCCATTCCTCAATCTTGATGATTTTGAGATGGTAATACTCATTCTGTTTCTAATTGAGAAGGTACTTAGATCTCATGGGGCAGATGGATGGAACTATCTTGCTTGCAGTTGCAGACACTCTCTGATCCTTGGGATGGGCATTGTTCATCATCATGTCCTTGTTAGTTGTCCTGGATGAGTCAAATGAACTAGAGAATAGGTGTTGCAACTCTGTTGAGATTCAGGGCTCAACCAGCATATTAACTGACCAAAGATTTAAGTCTCTGGGGCATGTATTTAATAAGTATAGTGCTAAATTATAGGTTCAAATAAAAGGGACAGAAGAGCCATGTGTAGGGAAATTATAAATGAGTCTAACTCTGTTACACCAGGGAGCATAAATTCCAAAGTAAAGCCCATTGACAGGGTGCTGAACTCCTGAGCTTGTCTGCCCTGCTTGTAGTGTCTATATGTCTCCAGAGCCCTCAGGAGGCCCGCTGTTTCAGGCACTGTTTACTGTGGCAGTCAATGAGATCCTGCTGAGACATGCATAATTATAACCTCTGGAATGACCTCCTGACTCACTTTAAAATCTCTTAGCCATAAAAACTCATTTGCTTTTAAAAATTCTCCCTTTTGGTAAAGGTCTTTTTCTGGATGCATTGCAAGTTGTCACTTGGTAATAATCCCTCTGTTCCAGGGAAGCTCATCCTCATTAGTCATGTCCCATGCTGGGAGGATGGTTTTACATTTATATCCTGAGTTTGTCTGAGATAGAGTCCACATTTGAGCAACAAGTAAGCTTTCAGGAGATAACTCTTAGGCAATATATAATACTAGCTAAGTGTCAATTTCACAAGAAAAGGTTCATAAGTACAACCATCAATATTAAGGGCTTGGCATAATGATCTGTCTTCCTTCCCTAGGCACTGCCCATGAACTCAGGGAATTCTTGTGGTTCTATTAGCAAATGTAGCAGGACTCCCTAGGATGAGAATTCAATATTCTTTTGGGTATTGTGTGGGTCTCCACCTACCGAGATAATGCCCCATGAACACTTGAACATATTCATATGTCTTAGAGGCATGCCTCAGGGGCACCCCTCTTCACACATCCCCCCATCACTGACACCCAACACCAGTGAACCTTTCCTGCCACAGTTGTGACACTTCTGTGATCCAAAACCTCTCCAAAAACGAAGCCAACAAAATGACCAAATAAAATTAATTAGAAAGCTACAGGGAAGCGGCTGTGGCTCAATTTGTTGGGCTCCCATTTATTATGGGAGGCCCTGGTTCGATTCCCGGGGCCTCCTGTTGAGGGTAGGCCAGTCCGGTGGCGCAGTGAGGTGACGCAGCAAGATGACCCAACAAAGGGAGACAAGCAGACACAGAAAAATGCAAAAGCAAATGAACATAGCGAGCACAAGCAGCAAGGGGGGGATAAATAAATAAATAAATCTTTAAAAAAAAAAAAGAAAGCTACAGTGATCAAAACTGCATGGTACTGGCACAAGAATAATTTCAGTGTATTTTTAATTTCAATTATTGTGCGTTTCATTCCCATAAGATCTGCTATATTTCTATGTATGCTTTCAAATTCTTCTTTGTGCTCATGCAGTATCTTAATATCCTTAATCTCTTTAGCCATATCATTGAATTTATTAAGGAGATTTGTTTGAAAATCTATGATTAGTTGTCTTAACTCCTTTATGTCATCTGGAGGCTTATCTTGTTCCTTTGACTGGTCCATATCTTCCTGCGTCTCGGTATGGATTGTAATTTTTTATTGGTGTCTTGGCATCGGGCTTACCAGATGTATTTATTCTGGGCACAGTTCTCTTTAGTTTAGGGCTTTCTTGCCCTTTCTCCCTTGCAGGCTGTGTAGTAGGAGCAGTAGTTGGTGCTATAAGCTGTGGAGGCTGAATCTGCCTTCATTGCCCCAGGAACTGATGAATCTTTTCTCACCTTTCTCCTCTGCAAGGGGTATGGACAGAGCTGCAGCCATGTGTAGTAGTCTAAGCAATGCAGGCCAAGACCATCTGTAGTTGCCCAGAGAGACTGGTGAAGCTTCATGCCCCTTCCTCTCCTGCCTGGGGCAGGGTTAGAGCTGCAGGTGGGGTAGCATACTAAGCCATATGGGTCAAAACTGATTGAAATTGCTCAGGTGGACTGATGTAGCACCAGTCCCCTTCTCCTCTGCCAGAGGTGGGGATGGACTCTCCAGAGTGCCCAAAAATCTAATCCATGTGGGCTGAAAGCACCTGCAGTTGCTCTAAGAGGCTAGGGATGGAACCTGAGGCACATGACAAACCAGTCTGTGTGGGCTGAAAGTACCTGCAGTTGCCCAGAGAGGCTGAGGAAACACAGCTCCCCTCTTTTTTTTTTAATTTTTCCATTTTTTAAAAAAAGATACTTGGATTACATAAATGTTACACAAAAAATATAGGGATTCCCATACACCCCACCTCCCACACCTCCCACAACCTCCCACATAATCATCCTTCATTAGTGTGGCACATTAATTGCAATTGATATACACATCCTGGGGCTTTGCCATTAAGCATGGACCATAGTTCACATTGTAGACCACACTCTCTCCCACACAGTTCTGCATGTTATATGATGGTATAAAATGACCTATACCTGTCGTTGCAATGTCACTCAGGACAATTCCCAAGTCCCAAAAAAGCCCCTGTATTACAACTGGTTTTCCCTCTCCCTGCCCCCACAACCTCCAGTGGTCACTGGCTCCACATCAATGTTTTAATTTCTTCCATTGTTTGAATCACGATATGTCTATAGCAGAATACCAGTAAGTCCACTCTAGTCTATACCTCTTCTCCCCAACCTGAGGAGTCTGGGATGGTGATGTCCACTCCACCTCTAATTGAGAGGGGCACAGCTCCTCTCTTATCCTATTGGGGGGTTGGGGTGGAGCCACAGACATCCAACAGTCCAGTCCATGCAGGCTGAAAGGACTTGAAGTTGCCCAGAGAGACTGAGGAAACACAGCTTTCCCCCTATCTTATTGGGGATGGGGATGGAGCCCCAGGTGTATGACCATCCAGTCTCTGCCAGCCAAAAGTGCATGCAGTTGCCTCGAGAGGTTGGTGCAGTTTCCCCTAGTTTCCTCACTGCTAGAGGCGGGAATGGAGCCTAGGCTAGGGCTGCAATCTAATCTGGATGGAAAAAAGCTGGTTCCTACCATCACCATGATTTTCAATCAGTCCTGCTTCCCCTCATGCTGGGGCAGTTAAAATGGCAGCTACCAGCCTCTTTCTGACTTGGACAGGTTCAAACTTTAGCTGTTCTTAGGATTATACTTTAGCCAGCTGAATTTACTAATCAGTAGCTGAAGTCGGTGCCTGACCATCTCTTCCTCCCCCATTTTTGGCATATGGAGCTTCCAATTCCAGTCAAGGAATATCTCCTAAGGCAACTTGCACTGCCAGTGGAGAATGGGCACCAGCTTATGTGGCATGGAGTGCTCTATTCATGAATCTTCACTGCACATGGGCAGTCTCCTCCTTCCATTCTTTCAAGGATGTTGCAGGATGCTCTTCTGACCTCCTGGGCCCCCCAAACAGGTACTTCAGATAGCTCTGGGTGATTACTAACTGCCCTGTAGGGTGAGCTGACTCTTGGAAGTCCTAACTCTGCCTCCATCTTGTCCCAGTTGTTGGAATTTTGATTGGGATTACATTGAATTGATAAATTTTTTTGGTACTATTGGCATATTAACAATTTTTATTATTCCAATCCATGAACATGGCATATCCTTCTTTTTATTTAGGTCTTTAATTCTTTTAAGGATGTTTTTTCGTTTTCTGTGTATAAATCCTTTTTATCCTTGGTTAGATTTTTTTTGCCCTCGATATTTGATTCTTTTTGTTGTTTTGGTGAATGGAATGTTTTCTTGATTTCTTCTTCTGATTGTTTATTGCTTTTGTATAGAAACACTACTGATTTGGGGGTATTGATCTGTACCCTGGCACTTTGCTGAATTCATTTATTAGCTCTAGGAGGTTTTGTGAATTTTTCAGGATTTTCTGTATATAGGATCATATTATCTGAAAATATGGAAATTTTTTCCTTATTTCTTTCCAATTTGTGTAATTTTCATTTATTTTTCTTGCCTAATTGGTCTGGCAAGAAATTCCAGTGGATAGTTGAATAACAGTGGTATCAGTGGACATTTGTGTCTCATTCATGATCTTAGAGGGAAAGCTTTCAGTCTTTCACCATTAAGTAGGATGTCAGCTGTAGCCTTTTCAGACATGCCTTTTATCATGCTGAGGAAGTTTCCTTCTATTTCTAGTGTTCTAAGTGTTTTTATCAATAAAGGGTGCTGTATTTTGCCAATGCCTTTTCTGCATCGATTGAGATGATCATGTGTTTTTTTTTCTTCCTTTCGTTAATGTGGTTTTATGTTGAAACAACCTTGCATACATGGATAAACCTCACTTGATCATGGTAAATGATTCTTTTAATATGCTGTTGATTCAGTTTCCTAGAATTTTGTTGAGTATATTTGCAACTATATTCATAAGAGATATTAGTCTGTAATTTTCTTTTCTTGTAGTATCTTTATCTGACTTTGGTATGAGGGTGATGTTGGCCTCATAGAATATGTTAGGAAGTGGTCCCTCCTCTTCAATTTTTTGAAAGTTTGAGTAGAATTGGAGTTAAGTCTCTTGGAATGTTTGGTAGAATTCCCCTGTGAAGCCATGTGGTCCTGGGCTTTTCCTTGTTGGGAGGTTTTTGATGACTAATGCAATCTCTTTCCAATAATTGGGTGTTTGAGATATTCTATATCTTCTTGAGTCATTGTAGGTAGTATGTGTGGTTCTAAGAATTTGTCCATTTCATGTAGATAACTTAATTTATTGGCATACATATAGTCCTTTTCATTTCAGCGAAGTGGGTAGTATTGTCCCCCTTTTTATTTCTGATTTTTGTTATTTGTATCCTCTTTTTTTTCTTCTTCAGTAAAGCTAAAGTTTTGTCAATTTAATCTCTCTTTTAAAAGAACCAACTTTTAGTTTTATTAATTCTCCCTTTTTTATTTTTTCATTTATATCTGCTCTAATCTTTATTATTTCCTTCCTTCTGCTCACTTTGGGTTTAGTTTGCTGTTCATTTTCTAGTTCTTCCAGTTTTAAGGTTAGGTCTCTGATTTGAAGTCTTTCTTCTTTTTTCATGTAAGCATTTAGAGCTATAAATTTCCCTCTCAACACTGCCTTCACTGCATCTCATAAGTTTTGGTATGTTACATTTCATTTTCATTTGCCTCAAAAATTCCTAATTTTGCTTCTGATTTTTTCTTTAACCCATTGGTTGCATAAGAGTATGTTGTTTCACTAATTAATATTCTGTATTTTTAAAGTTATTTTAGTAATTGCATTTCTGTACATCAAGGGATGGTTTGAAACAGTGCAGCTATCACTGGATCTCAAAGTCTCTAGTTGTGTGATTTGTTGCAAGTCTCTTCAAACTGATAATGAAGTATAGATTAGTTGCTCTCTGGCCTTGATTGGTTCGTTAAACAAGATAATTGAATCAACATATCTTTACCTACCTTCCAATTCTAAAACTTTTCAATATATTAATTGTATATGCAAATAGATTTGGCATTTTCCTTACATTTCAGCAATCCCTTCATGAAAGACCAATTTGTCTCATAGCCATATCCCCAGTGGAAATGCAGGTCAAAACTCTGCTGTGAATGGGAGAAAAAGAATTCGTCCAAGAGGCTGTGATGGCCTTTTGGAAGTTGTAGGGTTGGTAGGATCGTGCTGATCATCAGCTTAGCTGGGGATAAGGAACCCAAAGCTCCAAGTTAACAGAATGCAAGAGTTTTCAGTATAAAAACCCAAAGTATAGCAAGAAATGAGAAGAGGAGAGGAAATTATGATGATTGAATAATAGTAGTTTTAAAGGGAACTCATACTTGGAAAACAGAAAGCTTAGGCATTTTGAAGTGTCCTTTGTCTTTAGGGTGACAACTTATCTGGAACTCACAATAGTTTTTTGGATACTAAAAACAGTGCTGAGTACAACACACACACACACACACACACACCCCAAACAAAAATAAATAAATAAATAAAAACAGTGCTGTTTCCTGATCTGCTGGTGCTTTTGCTTTTAGCAACCACAGGCTTCTGGGCCTCATAGAGACCCAGCAGCCAGAAACTTAAGAGACACTGCCTTCAGCTTCCTCTTAGTACAAGAGAGGTGTGAAAACTTAGCTCCAAATCTGCCTCCTCTTGCTTCAGCCTGCTGGTGCTTAATTAGGTGCTTATCCTAACACCTTAGAATAGACTTTCTGTACACAGCTTTATTCCCAAACCATCATATTTGCTTTTTCTCATACTTTCTCTAACTTATCAAATGAGGCCATGTAGACAGCTCTTTGACTTCAGCTCTCATTTAGAACAGAAACAATGCCAGTGCTTCTATTACAGTTTTGTTCTTCAGTGTCACTGGCAGACTTTGCTCCTGACCTTCTCCTAACAAGTCAGTACTATTTTTGTTTTCTAATTTTAGCTGGCTAATCTTCTTTCTTAAAGAAAATTCTTTCCTAAAGAAGCCATACCTTTTGCCACTATGTTTGAATGTTTAATACCTATTAATAACAAGAAAAACAACTTAAAAAAATTCTAAAACATACAAATTATTTTCTGCTTTCACACATTGAAAAAACCAAATATATAGAAACTATATATGCTTTAATCAGGTTGACCATCAGAAAAAGAAATATTTAGAGTCTGATACTGACCTTCTTTGGATCATAGTTTAAGATAACTTGGATTACTAATGCCCTATCCTATATTATAAATATCACTCATTTACAACTGACTGATAAGCATAATGGAGAGCTGTCATAGTAGGAGTTATTAACACCCCAAAATAGTTCAAAATATGTGAATGTTCTAATTTGTAAATACTAAGGAAGTTCTTAATTTGAAATTTTCAACCTGGAATATATTTGCATGATTGTTATATTTTATGGCATTCTGTAACAGGAGTACTTCCTATATCTAACTTTTTAGAATTATGGAAACTGACTTTAAAATATGAAAATAAGAAATAAAAAACAGGGAGTTGGGCTTCCTTCTTGTATTTATTACAAGTTTTACCAGGAGCCTGGGTTTCATTTATGTCACCATGAATTTATTTTACAAGTTTGGCCTTGCAAAATATGTGCCAGAATTTGAATGCCTTACACATTTTTCTGAAACACAGATATAATATGTAATGCACTGACCTTTTAGAGTTTGTTTTGATTGGTTAATGTTACACCTTTACAGCTCAGTCAAACTGTAGACAAGTGAAAAAACCTGAATATATAAAGGTCAGGAAAGTTTAGTGACAAAATTTATGGAACATATTATAAAGAAAAAATACTTAAATTTATACATTTGCCTTCTGAATATGTATTTAAGAATTATCTTTAAAAACTAACTTATAATATAAATTACCAAATATTATTGTCTTAATTTTATTTTCAATAAGCCCTTAACCTTAATTATGTTTACCTTTTTCAATAAAATTAAATTTCTTCATTGACCAGCTCTCAAGTTATTATTTTAAAGATGCATGGCATTGGGATTGCATAGAGTTACAATAATAATATTGGAAAATCCTCAAAGTTTATGTTTTCATTGTTATTCAACTTTGTTTCTCTGGTGCTTGGCATAAAGTTGATTAATAAATAATCACTTAATAAAGATGAAATCTCAAAGGAAAGTATAAACAAGTAATACAGATCAGGTTGACCATCAGAAAAAGAAATATTTAGCCTCTAAATATTTAGCCTCTAAAGGAAAGGCAGAAGTATCCATGCATAAGACCTTAGTAACCCTTAGAATGGTCTTCCAAAATCATCAGTCCTCCTATCTCACTGTGGATATAATGGAAAAGAAAGTCCTCTTTGGTGTAGAATCATTTTCTGAGCTCCTACAAAGGGGAAAATACATAACCGAAAAAAGCTGGAGATTGGGGAGTGGATGTAGCACAAGTGGTTGAGCACCAGCTTCCCATGTACGAGGTCCTGGGTTCGATCTCCAATAACTCCTAAAAAAAAAAGCTGGATATTATAACATATGAATGAGCAGTCAAGTCACACTGTTCAAGAGGAGCACTCATTGATAGGAAATGTTTAGAAAACACCCCCTTTACTTGAAATTACATGGGAATGAAGAAAATGACATGGCAAAAATGGAGAAGAAATAAAAGGTAGTCTGGAACATTGTTGTTACAGAAGCCCAGGTGACAATGAAAAGTAGAAAATAGTCGTAGAAGACTATGGACACTCTTGGGAGTTGAGAATGGGGAAAGTGGAAAATTGAATATTTCTTTGGAATTGGTTAAAAATAGTCACCTGCATGTAAAAAATATATAGATTTTGGAAAGTCTACATCTGGGCTACTTCAGGTGACTGACTTCTAACAAATAATCCAAACTGAAGCACAGAGTATAAAGACTGGATAAAGAAGAACAGTCATGGGAGTCATGAGTCATGGTCAGAATGTCTAATACATGTATACTAGGAAACAAAGGAAGAGGGAGAGTGAGCATGGGAAGGAAACAATATTGGAGAAGCAATTGGTCAAGATTTTTGTAAAACTGATAAAGGATATAAGCCCACTTTCAAGAAGCTCAACAAAACTTAAGCAGCATAATACAAAGAAACCCATATATATGCATATCACAATCAAACTACTGAATCAAGACAAAGAGAAAGTCTTAAAAGCAGGAAAAGGTGCAAAAATAAGACCTTTCAACAAATGTTATAGAAACTGAAGTCAATGGGATAGCACCTTTAATATGCTGAGAGGAAAATTATGTCAATCTAAAACTCTATAGCCTATGAAAATATACATAAAAATTAAAAATAATAATTATAGATTTAAACAAGAAAAAGTTGAGGGAATGTTTGACTAGTAGACCTCAATTACAAGAACTAAAGGAAGTTCTTCAGGCTAAGGAAAAATTATCCCAGATAGAAGTTTGAAACTGCAGGAAGCAATAAAGTCCACTGGAAAAAACAACTTAAATATATTGGCACAAGAAGAAACAAAATATCAGATTGAGCCCTGTATCTATTATAGAAGCCAAATACATAATTAACACATTTCCCACAAAGAAGATTCCAAGCACAGATGGATTCTCTGGTGAATTCTTCCAAACACTTAAGGAATAAATCTAATCTTATACAAGCACATTCAGGAAATAGATTAAAATGTAAAGAGGGAGCTCTTCCCAGTTTGTTATAGGAGGCCAGGAAACATTGACACGAAAATCTGACAAACATATTACATGAAAAAAAAACCTTAAAGGAAAAATAGCTAACATGAACATAGGCATGAAAAGTAAGGCTAAATATAATAATAATTTCTTTTGAAATTTGTAATACATATAGAAATAAAATATATGACAAAGAATAGGGATAGATAAATGATACTAAGTATTCTAAGGTTTTTACATTGGGGAGGAAGTGGTAAACGTACTATTTAAGGTGGTCTGTATTAAGTTTAGAATAAAGAAAAAAATACATAGGAAATATGCTCAGCTGGTGTCTTGGTTTGCCACAGGGCTGCCAATGTAAAGTACCAGAAATGGGTTGGCTTTTATAATGGGGTTTTTATTTAGGGTAAAATCTCACAGTTCCAAGGCAATGAAATGTCCAAATCAAGGCACCATCAAAGATATTTTCTCACCAAAAAAAAAAAAAAAATGTCAGCTGCCAAGTGGTGAAGCAAGATGGCAGGTGATCTCTGCCAAGGTCTCTTCCTTCCCTTCCAGGATCGACCATCTCTGGGAGTGCTGCTGTAAGCAACCAGGCATAGGGCTTGTCTCTTTCTAGGCCTTCTCTCTCAGTCTCTCGGGGCTTCTCTGCCTTTCTGCAACTGTGGCAAACCTGGGGTCCTCTAACATGGCAGGATCAAAAATGGTAGCAAGACAGTTCCATCCATCTGCCTCATGGGATGTAAGCTCCCTCTCATTCAGAAACAGAGTGGGCATCACCCTCCTAAAATCCTCAAGAATGAGGAATGAACAAACATAAGGGGGGAATGCAACTATGGACTAAAGTAGACTTATTATTATTCTAGTAAAGGAAGTAATTGTATCATTGATATAAAAGTAGTGGCCACCAGAGGTTCTGAAGGGAGGAAGAGGGAAGAATATGTGTAACAAAGGACATTTTTGGGACATTGGAATTGTCCTGCATGACATTGCAATGATGGATACAGGCCATTATACTTATAAAACTTATGAAATTGGGTGTTGCAAAATGTAAATTTTAATGTAAACTATAGACAACGGTTAGTAGCAATGTGTCAATATGTGTTCATCACTTGTAACAAATGTACCACACTAATGAAAGACGTTGTTAATGGGGAAAAGTGCGGGAGGGAAAGCTTTAAAAAGAAAAAAGGAAAAAAAATAGCTTCTTTTTTCTCTTTGCATCTCTCTCTGTGTGTCTCCGTTTTTATCAGACCCAGCAAGAGGGAGGAGACCCACACCTCACTGACATAGTCCAATCAAAAGAGTCTCATACCCACAGGAATGGATTAAACAATATATTTGAATTATGTTTGAAAACATAATCTTTTTTTTGGGGGGGGGATTCATAACAGAACTTCAAACTTCACAGCTGGAAAAACAGAACAAAATAAATGAATAATCTAAAAAAGGCAAGAAAAGGAAAATAGAAAATAGAAAAGAGAGGAGTACTGTGATAAAAACATAAAATCCATATCCAGAATTCGTTAAGAACTCTTAGGAGTAAATAGAAAAATAAAGATAATCTACTTTTAAGTGGGCAAATATCTAAAATACAGTTTATCATGAAGGATAAAAGAAGCCAAAAATATGAATACACATAAAAATAAGACATAATAGATATATATTTAGATAAACAGAAGTTAAGCAAATGTTGACCAGTAGATCTGAATTACAATAAATACTAATTATTTAGTATTTATGATGATCATTAATCATCAGTAAAATGCAAATTAAAGCCACACTGAGATACTACTACACACTCCCACAAAATACCTGAAATTAAAATGACCAATCATACCAAGTGTTGCAGTGGATGTGGAACAACTGGAGCTCTCATATACTGCTGACAAGAATATAAATCACAGCAGTCACATTGGAAATCTGTTTGCAATATCTACTAAAGCTAAATATTATGAATGCCCCATGACCCAGAAATTCCACCCAGTATATCCAAGATGAGTGAATGCTTATGTCCATCGAAAGACATGTACAAGAACATCCAATCAGCATTCCCTAAATTGGAAACAACTGAATTATCCAACAACACTAGAATATATAAATAAATTGAAAAATATTCATACCATAGGATACAATCTACAATAAGAAATGAATTATTTAAAATAAAGAATGAACATACTTCAAATTCTTGAAGTTGTACACTTATGATTTATGCACATTTCGATAGGTAACCTATACTTCAATTTTAAAAATTAAAAAAAAATCTAGAGGAAAGAGGAATGGGACTGAAATGAATACCAAGGAGGTCTGCAGTAATAGTAATTCCTATTTCTAAATCAAATATTAAAATGGCCTTTAACATATTAGAGATGAGACACTTAGACTGAGTGACATTAAATTGTTTGTCAAGGACACACATTTAAATAGATAATGAGGGAACTTGGCCTTGAACCTTAGTCAAATCCCCACCCCTGCTAAAGACAAATGAGGTCTCAAATTTCATCTTTTTTTTCTCAAAATTTTCTAGAATTATTTAGCAAAAGCACGTCCTTAATCCCAAATTTAGCATTTCTTTGTTCAGATTATAAAATGTACCTAAAGAATCATAGACTAAAGGAATTTCATTGCAAAGGTGAAAATCAGAATGACATCTGTGAAGATATTACTCTTGTTATCATATGGCATATAGAAGGGTTTCATATTAAGTAGGATCAGAATGAGCTCCTTTTGGAAGTAAACCTTTAATAGACTGTGTAACTTTAGGGTAATCTTTCCTAGAATATGCTGTTAATAGAGCGTTTGAGAATGAATTCTGCACAGCTGGCCAATGAAGGAAATCTAGATCAGTTGCCAAAACCAGGTTTTAAATAAATCTGCAATCCTTTACAGTTATTTCTAAAAAGCAATGGGAATCTTGATGAATTAACAAAAAGCCTTTCTAAGCAGAGTCCTTACATTGATAATATATCATAATTAAAGCCTTCCTCTCTCCCTTCCTCCCTTCCTCCCTTCCTCCCTTCCTTCCTACTACTTTCTTTTTTTGTCTTTCTTTTTTAATGTCTTTCTTTCAATGACTTAAGTCTCACACAGATAAATGGCTCAAGGGCAATGATTACAACACAAAAGACATTTGAATGACATATATTGCATAGTCCTGATAGAAATATGTTGGGATAATAAAAAGAAATAACAAGAAAAAGTCTACACTAATAAGAGAAAATGCTAGTTCCCCATAATTCCCTTGAGAAATGACATGGTCTTGCTGTCAGTAGAGATAACTGAGATGTTAGTCCTGCCAGTTCTGTTCCTTATGACTGAGTCAGGCGTGGCAAAATTCAGCAGATAAGATGGGGGAAGAAAACCCATAACTTGGTAATACATGTAAAAATTAATACTATCTATATTTTAAAGATTTATCATTTTAGTTTCCTAAAAGCTGTTGGGAGGAAAATACCGGAAATGGGTTGGCTTTTACACTAGGAATGTATTAAGATAAAAGCTTACAGTCCTGAGGCTGTGAAAGTGTCCAGATCAAGCCTTCATCAGGTGATGCTTTTCTCCTCGAGGACCAGTTGCTGGTGGTCCTGGATTCCTGACACGTGACAGGGTACAATGGTCTCTGCCTTCTTGTCCAGTCCTCATTGATTTCAGCTTCGTGGCTTTTCTCTCTCCTGGGTTCCCTGATTTCTGCTTCTGGAGGTTTCTGGGTTCCTCTCTGTCTCTGCAGCTTTTTACTGCATCTGAGGCTTTTTCCCCTCTATTTATAAAGGACTCCAGGAAGAGGATTAAGACCCAACCTGAGTCATGCCCTGCCAAAGTGATCTAATCAAAAGGAAGATCCCTTAACTGAATCTAATCAAAAGGTCCCATCTACAATAGATTTGCATGCACAAGAATGGATTAGCTTCAAGAACAGGATTTTCTGGGGTCCACAAAAGCTTCAAACTGCCACAATCATTATGTATAGCATTTTAAAGCACTTTTCATTAACTAGGTAATGCATGTGTAAAAATATGAGTCCTGTTTGCCCTCTGTAGAGTAGGAAAGAGCAGTCTGATTTACCAGTGATAATGAGTTGTCTAGAATCCTCTTCAACTGGTCCATCCCTGTTTTGGAATATTTTCACTTATTTTCCTCAGGAGCAGTAAATATTCAGCTTTACTCTATCCTTGATTTGGGAAATTAGGTTATTATGCCCTGTAAAGTCAGGAAGTTGATATGGGATAACTAAGCAACCAACCAGGCATGTTCTCAGCAGCAAATTACTAGGACATTTGATTGCTATGAAACCCGTAACAGGCAGAGACAGTTTCTTGAGTCAATCCAAGCCATAAGTAACTGTACATTTGAGGCAAATATGCATTTTTGTCTGTATTACCTTGGCAGATATTTAAATATTCTCCTTGTATATGAAGACCTACTTTAAGACATATAGGCTTTTGACATGGTAAGTAAAAATGATTCCTTGAGAATCTGCACACCAATAATATAAATTTAATTTGCACCTAAATAATATGAAATAATGAAATTATTTAATATCTGATTATTCTTGCTTAGAATGCAAGAAAGCCTGGATCAGCTACAAATCCTCAATTTTAATTGTTTCTGCCCTATTGTATTTGTGTATAAGTACATGTTTATGTGATGTGTGTGTGTATGCAATATAGAATGATAAATAATGATTTATAAAATTAGTAAATTTGCTTGGAACTTGATAAAATTGCACTGAGAAAAAAATTTCACCATTTTTTTTTTTTGGGAAGGGAGAGTATAATTGCTATACATCATGTCCTATATAATAAAATGTTTAATTCTGAGAAATTTTCATAAACACCTACTTATTCAATTAAACGTGTTACAGGAATTTGATTTACTTAGAACCTCCTTTTTATTTCTCCCCTTCTACTCCCATTCTCCTACTGCAGGGTCATTACACATTGGTATGCACAAAATGTCCTTGTTTCTTCCCCTACTGCTGCCATGAATCTTCTCTCCAGTTAACTTAGCATGGCTGGTTTGATAGAAAGTTCTGGCATTATCTCTGGGCTATCTTTAAAGAGAAGTTTCTTGCCTTCTCACCAATTCTTTTCAAGTCCTTGGAATGTTTTAACACAGATGTTTCATAAGAGTCAGTTGAGAATTGATAACGTTTGACATGCATACTTTCTTTTTTGGTCCCACATTTTTATTGAGTTTTATTTGTGGTTATATTGTTCACCTATTTCTATTTTATTCCTACACTTTCTCATTAGCTTTTAGTTTTAACCTTCCTGTGAGGTCTAAATTAGTGTTGGGACTGAGACACGAATTAATGATAAACTTAGCCACTTTTGGTATGATGACTCAGAAGATGCATCTGGCCAATTTTTGAATTGGAGGTAATGATTGGACATGGTAGAAGGGAGACAGACAGGTTTTTCTTAGAGGAACAAGAACAAATGACTTCTGTGAAATAATAGAAGCCAGAAAATGAATGGAGTGAGCCTTAAGTTCAGTATTCTATTTACAAAATCACAAGAGTTTTATAAATTGCCAGACTGCATTGCATAAACCAAATGCCAGTAGAGCAGTGACCTTTCAAATTACTGAAGGAGTAGAAGCCAAGATCAGAAAGCTCAAACTTAAAGCAAACACTGACAAGAAATCCTACAGAAATGACTTCTGTGTCTGGTAAACATAACATAACATGACATATTGTAAACTGTGTTTGGCTTTTTATGTAGAATAGTCTATAAAGGTTTAACTGCTTCTAAAAATATAATTCTGGAAATTTGTGGTATTTGTGTCATATTGGTAAATTATTGTTTAAATTTTAAAGAGAAAGAATGGAAATTTGCTATAAAATATATTTATAAAAGGTGATGGTAGCAGTGTTAGTGAGAGCTGAAAATGAGGTGGAGTAGGGTAGGGTGGCAATAGGAATAGAAATGGAAGATTGGGAAAAGGGAAGTTATGTTGCAGGAAAAAAAAATGAATGTGCTATATAAAGAGGTTGTGTTTTAAAAGGACCCATTCTAAATATATTATAGAGATAAATTTAAAAATAGATCATGATGAATTTTGAAACAGATTTCCAATTTCAAAATGTTATGAGCTTCCATTGTGTATTAGTCAGGATTCTCTAGGGAAACAGAATCAACAGGAGATATCTGTAAATAGCATGAGATTTTATAAAATTCTTTCACGTGACCATGGGAGTGCACAAGTCCAAATTCCACAGGCAGGCTGCAAGCCAGGGGCTCCGATGAAAGTCCAATGAAGGTCCTCGATGAGTTTCTGGGAGAAGTTGGCTGTCCAAAGACGAGCTGGGAAATTCTGTCTGAATGCTGAAATCACTTCCCCTTTTAAGGTATTCAACTGATGGATAAACCTTCATTTGTTGCTGATGGCAATGTCCCTGGTTGATTGTAGATGTAATCATCCATCTATGCAGTAAACTCACTGATGACTAAAGTCCATAAATGTCCTTGTATTACAATTAGCCCAGTGCTTCTTTGACCAAATAACTGGGCGCAACTACCTGGCTGAGTTGACACATTAGCATAACCATCACACATTGCTATGCTACTTCCCATACATTTCTTTATAAGTTCACTGAGACTATATAAAAGTACAGATAACATTCACTTCATAACTAAATTAAATTTATGTATATATATGTATATACATACAGATATACAGAGAGAGAAACAGAGAGAGAGAGAGATTTTCTCAGTCTATGCTTAAAATGTATTTATTCTCCAGAGGTGTTTTATCATTGATGAAATGAAAAGTGCAATTTTTTCAATGCCTTCAGTTTTCTGGTTTGAAATTTTTCTGCCAACATTCTAATTTTCGCCTACAAATTTTCATCACCTATATAAATTCTTAAAAGAGCAGATTTTACCATGTTTCAATTTAAATAATGATTATGTATTTCTAAACAACATTTACTTCTCTATATCTGAGTAAATGGTTGTAAGAACAAGTAGGAATTATTTTAGATATATCATTATATATAGTGTTTTAAAGCACATTCAATTGCTGTTAAGTTTGGGGATTTTTTTAATGTGGTGAATTTGTTTCTCTTTCACAGCAAATATGCTATGCATGTGAGCCGTCTGTAGCCAGACTTTATTATAAATGTTTGAAAGGCTATTGCAACTATGGGATATTGCCAACCAGTTAGTAAAAAGCAAATTGAGTCTATTGAGAGATTAATTCACCAGCTGAAAAAAATACATTTGCCTTAGCGTCATCATATATTCTACCCACCAAACTCATCCTCCAAGACAGCATCCTTAATGAGCTTCCTGAACCAATTAAACATAAGCAGGAAGCATCAATCATCAAAACTGACTATTTTCAGCTAATCAGCTGTCTGCACCAGATTGAGAAAAGGAGGAACAACCTAAAAGTTGTTTTTTTTCCCCATTCTTCCCTCACTTTGTTGGTTTCTTAATTTTATAGGTGCAGTTCCTTGCATATAAACCTATAAATGAGAATAGCACTTTATAGTACATAAAGTGCTTTCCCCATGTATTATTATTCAGTAGAATAAAATGAGTTTCAGTGGGCTTAAGTGATTTGCCTAAAGGCATACAATTAATGTGTGGCTGGGACTCAAAATTATGTCCTTTCCTCTGTTGCAACTGTTCTATAAATATGTACATTTTGATAGATTTTGTCTTCACATTAGAGCAGATTCAGATAACAGAGCCCAGAGAGGATGAAGAAATACATTTTTACTCCTATATGTGTCCCCTTCTTCAAAGGCAGGATTGGAGTAGCCATATCAGTTCTTACTAGTGATAATGGTAATAATGATAAAGACAACTAACCACTGCTAACTACTTAAAACATGCTAGCACTTTACATTATTTAGCCCAAATAATAACAAAACTTTCCAATTAGATATTACTAACTCCATTTAAGGATGAGAAAAATGTAGTCACAAAAAAAGTAATATTAAATTTGGGGGGATATTGATATTTTTACAACATTTCTTATGTCTTATAAATATATGGAATGGCTTTTTTTGGTATGTGGTGAAAAGGAATAGAGATTTTTTATGGTATATGACATGAATCTGTCTACTATTGTAGCCGGATTTTGTCTAGGTCCTTGGCTAAAGTGCAAGAAATGAATTTCAAGAACACACCACATTGATTAGGCCAGTAATTTTTTAAGGTAGGAAGGGAAGAGAAATGGGAGAAAGTAACAGATCATGGATCCCAGAGAGAGGAAGGAGCTAAAGAGTGATAAAAAGGGCTGATTTACAGACTACAATTGCCCATTATAGATTCTAAATGCCCAGGTTTTACTTGTGTATTGATCCATGCGGGGGCGAAGAAGGCCAGAATAGGGGTCAAAAGGCAAGAGAGAGCCGGTTTGGCCTTTGTGCTTGTTTTTGAAACATTGATTATTCTGCCCCTTTGCTAATGGCATGGGAGGAGTTCCAGCTGTTTGCTGTTTTGATGGATTACCCCATCCGTCAATCCCCTGGAAGGGCCCAATGATAAGGCCCCTGGAGAATATCCGGGACTTCTCCTGGCTTCCAGAGGAAATCTCGTTCCAAGTGGGAGAATCTCGTGAGGGTCTTCCAGCAGCCATCTTGGGGGTACTGGAGGACACGTGTTAATGGCAGTGTTTTTTTGCCACGTTCCAGATCTGTCTATTGATTCTCTATCTAGCCTGCTTCACTATAATATGACTGATTTTCACTTGCCACTAATGGAAATTGGCTTCATGATCATTCTATGTATTCAGTTTACTTTAAAACCAGGGGTTCTTAACCTTTTTTGTTCCACGGACCCCTTTGCCAATCAGGTGAAAACCACAGACCTCTTACTAAGTCCACATTATACTGTGTATTATTTAATAAGTATATCACATCCTCACCAAAATATCCTTACAAGAATAATGCTTTTTTTGAATTTCAATTCAAGCTCACTGGACTCCTGGTTAAGAACCCCTGCTTTAAAGCATCTATACATGGCATCCCTTTTGCTTTTTTAAAGAAATGTGTGGGTGGGCTCCTCTTTAATGGAAGCTATGTACATTTCTCAAAGGTGCTTTAAGAGTAGAATGTGAAATAGCACTTGCCTTTGAGGATGGAGTGACAAAACTTGTGGAGAGTTATTATGCATGATGCCTCTGAGGAAACTAGAGAAGGGGACTTGTAAAGAGCTGATTCCACAGCAAAAGAAAAGGGAGGATTCCATTGCAATGACCCATAAAACTTAAGTTGCCTGTCTATTCTAGAAAAACTGGATTTTTTTGTATTCATCAATTTTTGAAAATATTCCTATATTCCAGATTTATAATAAAGTATTTTGTACATACTCATTTATAAAAGGTTATGTAAACATCCCTCTTCTTTCGGGTTTATAGAAACTAGGATGGCAAACAGAAACATATTTGGGCAGTATTTCCTGGCATAGTTCTTCAGTGTCAAGGTTTTTGTTTAAATAACTTCAAAAAAGTCTTCAGATTGTTTTGAACTCTTTCTTCTTAATTATTAAAAAGAAATATAATATAACAAGTTCACAAGACTAAACTTTTCCCGATTTTCAGATTATTTGATTTTAATTTTATCAGGTTGCATATTCATGAATTCCAATTTTGAAACATTTTAAAGAATACACTGAGCAATGTTTTAGAAAAAAGCTATTCCGTATCCTTTGAAATAGATATTTATCCTTCAAAATATGTGTTGCATAGTATATATTCAATTCTGTCATTGAAAGAACAAGTGAATCAACCAATTTGCTAGTCAATGAGTATGAACCCAAGTTATTCTAAATTCTCCAGAATAACATCTAGAACATCTTTAATGATTTGAATAAAAGCGTAAGCACTTTACTAAATTAGATATAAAGGGCATTAAAGACAGAGAAATCTAAATAAATTATTTTCCAATTTCAAGTAAATAAATCAAACTATGCTTATTTGGCATCTACCATGCGGAAAACATTCCGTAGTCATCATCGGGGGGCGGGGGAGGGGTGTAAAGATGATTAAATTATGGTCTCATCTCCAGAAAACTTATACTTAACTAGGAAAGCATTGCATATGTCTAAGAAAGGTAATTAAGTGCCAGTGACTGACTGGTACAGGCAGAATGAAAAGATCACAGAAATTTTTCTGGCATGGATAAAGAAATTCTTGAGATAGAATGTTAAAAAAGAATGCTGAGTTAAAGAAAAGGAAAGGGGGTTTTCTGTGTGGGAACAAAACCACAAGAATTGGTAATGAGGAGAATAGAAAGCAAGCATAAACAGAGCGGTAGACATAGAATTCACATGATTTCTGTGACATCGGGAACAGAAGTTTGTTGCTAGGGGTTTGTATTTAGACATATTTCAAAAAAATAGTATATAGGATCTTGACTTTCAGGCAGTCAACTTTTTTATTCTAGGCCTCATTTCCAAAAGTATGTCACTGGACTTTATATTAGGGGAGAAGGGGAGTCGCCCCACTTATGTAAATTTGGGAGATGTGGGAGTGAATCGCAAATATAATTGCTTACTAAATGATTCTCATTAGCCTTTAGTTCATGAATATCTAAGAAAGGATCATATTGTACATTTCCCAAACATTTCTGCAGCTCATCTTTCCGGGCTGTTGTTCTTCCTCTAGACACATGTTGGGAAACAATGGTCTAAGCATTTAGCCAGAAAAATAACATGGTAAAATTACTGATTTGGGGAAAATAATATGGTGGCAGTGGATAGAAGAGACTGATGGAGCTGGAAGACAAGTTGTAATGATACATGAACGGTGGAGATGAATAATTCCTTAGTAAGATACAAATTGATGTAGTACTTATTTTACATCCAAGAGCTGCTTAGAGATGAACTAAAGAGTACAAGGGCTACAGATAAATACTTGTGTATATTTGTATATAGATGAGAGCAGAATCTTTTAAGATACAGTCCCAGAAAGAGGCTAAAAAGAAAAGAAGAGAGGATTTATGCTGTTAACTGAAAAACTTACATTTTTTTTCCCCGAGGGGGAAAAAAATAAGCAAACTAAGGAGAAATCAGGATAGTTTAGTCCAAAAAAGGAGGGAATTTGAATTAGGATCTTACTGTGAAAAGCCCATTATTTCCAATGATTTAGAAACTCATTGAAAACTGGCAGATTAAGTTTTGTTAAACTGTGAGAATGAAAATGAACATTTGTGTACTTGTGAAATAATTGAGGAGTGAGAATATAGAAATAATAGACCAGGGCTCTTATGTAGAGCAATGTAGAGCAGAGGAAGATACTGACCCTATCAAAGGCAGATGGGATGGTTAGAGACCTGGAATCACAGGGATTGGACTTGGACATATTTGGATAAATTGATAATAGGAAATAGGAACTATCTTCCTCAGAGACTTGTAAAATAATGAGAAGAAATTTTAAAGAGGCAGAGAAAATGACAAGTGAAGAAATGATGGGATGTACTAGTTTATTTCCAAGGGCACCATCTTGGTGTCTCATGGAAATGTTGACCACCTGTTCTGAGGAGCATGCTAGAGAAACAAAAGAGATCAAGCACAAAGATTGCCAAGAAGCAAATGTGTCCCATTTGAGGGTTAGAGAATTATTAGTTTTCTCTTAGTGCATAACAAATTAACACAAATTTTGCAGCTTAAAACCATATTCATTAATTAGCTCATAGTTCTAAAGGACAAATCTGAGTGGGTTCAGATGGGTTGTCTTCTCAGCGTATTCCAGGGCTGAAATCAAGGTGTTAGCCAGGATTGACACTTATTTGGAGGTTCTGGGGTAGAATCTGTTTCCAGGCTTATCTAGGTTGTTGGCAGATTTCAGTCGTAGGACTGAGGACCCCTATTCCTTGCTGACTGATAAAAATAAGGAAGAATAATTTTTTATTGTAAAAACAGAATGAGTATTATATTTGCTACTTTTTCCTTCTCCATCATGTCATTAAAACTCTAAGAAAACATTTCAAGGCATATGAACTCATGAACTCATATTTCTAAGAAACAGAACTATACAAAACTATATTTTAATTTAACTTAAACTATCTGTGGTGGACAAAATTGTAAAATGGCCCCACAAGATTTCCCACTCTAATCTCTGTGACTGTTAATATGATGAGATGTTGCTATCATGTTTACTACATTACATGGCCAAAGGAATTTTGCAAATGTAATTAAGGTTATTAATCTGTTGACTTTGAATTAATCATAGGGAGATTATCTGGGTAGATCTAATATAATCACATGAGTCCTTTAAAAGCAGGAGAAAAGGAAATCAGAGAGATTGGAAGCATAAAGGGGATTGGTCCAGAAGGCTCCTGGCTCCTGCTGCTGGCTTGAAAGTGTAAGCACTGACATTGGGAAGGCCTGTGAGAAGGTCTGCTAATGACCCATGGCAAAGCACTGCCAAAAGCTGAGAGTGAGCCACCTTACAGCCATCAAGGGTTTTTGTTGTGTGTGTCAGAAAAATTTAATATAAATAATGTAATTGAATTCTTTATCAATTAATTATTTCAATTAGTATATTCTGGATATGTAAGGAATATTGTAATAGAATATATAATAAACTAGATAATAATCAAAATGTATTCATTTTTAATATCTGTGTTATTCAAAGTACTGAATAGATTCTTTTCATCTCAATGAGAATAGTGGCCCAGGTATATTATTGTCCTCCTTTTAAATATGATGGAGCCAAGTTATTCAGAAAATTGCCCACTGTCTCACAGTTAGTATATATCAGAATCAGGATCCAAATCTGATTGGACCTCAGAGTCTAAGCCCTTTAAGAGAATGCAAAATAACAAAAGATAAATTGTGCATTTTACTTTTGTGGGGTATAGGTAATATATTATCATTTATCTTCACTTTGCTTTTTCAGATTTTGAATTTTATGTGCCTTGTTTCTGTATCTGTGTTTCCCCATTACCACATTCCTCTCTAGGAATAGCATACCCATGAACATATTAAACACAATAAAGAAGCTTTGTTTAAATTAACATTTCCTAAATTTACTTGACTATGAAACAAGACTTATTTTTTAATTTAATACCTATTAACACATTTTGGGAAATGGTGATAAGTAGAAATAGAGTTTAAAAATTATTTTCAAGTCATTAGCATTTCTTTTTTTTGTTAGGAAAAAATAATTTTAAGTAACAGGAATATTTCAGAATTCATAACATAAATTTTTTTAAATTTTGAAAGCTTATGAATTGTCAAAGCTCAGTTTCTTAATGTAAGTGTTCTATAAATACCAAACATATTTATCCTAGGAGTATTCAGGTTATTTCACCCTATATTTTTCAATGTGAAATGCTGTCTTCAGGTGGTGTGTTTAATTATTGAATTCTAATTGATGCTGTTTTTTGGAAAATCTCTTAGAAGTAACAACCCTAATGCTTTCATAAAGAACAATGAGAATTTAAATGCCCATTAAATGGGCAGCAGAGATACCTCTCATTCATAATTTATCAGTACCCTCTAGTATCTCATATTTGGTCATGTGTTCATTTCCAAAACTGTCCTAGAGGGGTGAACATCACATATTGGATCATTTTATTCAGTCTTAGTATTGAGTGAAATACTCTATTATTCATAACTTCACCTTTTTTGAGAAGGAGTTCAGGCATTTCCAATCTCATTGAAAATATTACCAGCACCTCTGTGCTGTAGGGGAAAATGGCCATTGCATCAATTTTGCTCATAAAAGTAAATGAAATACTTGGAACCAAGAACCAAGAAGTTGACTAAATTTCTTAAGTGATTTGTAGAAATGGAAGTAGGACTTAAGTCTTCAGCCTTGAGATTCAGTTCTGTGCCATATGCATTGGCCTGTGTATTTGATTCAAGAAAGGTAAATGAAACTATAAACTTATATGTCCAAAATTCTTGATTCTTTTGACTTAATATTTTTTTTCTGGAAGAATAGTACTCAGCTTTTAATGAAATTTTTGACTGCTGATTTAAAAAATAGCACAATATTATCTGGTAATATACTGCAAAGGGAATTGGGTTGTATTGGAGTTTGATTTACCATGCTGAAAGATTTATTCAAAAACAATTCTCTAGCCAAATTACACATGAGCAGGCAGGCCTGATTTTATTTACTATGTATTTCTTTCAGTTTGCTTTTCAAGGCATTATCAATAATATATAGATTGAGCTCTTTCCATAAAGTCTACCTCTTCTTTATTATAATTGCATTTGTTTTTATTTGTATTTGATGACTTGCTTTAGTAAGGTGTCTACACCAAAAAAAAAAAAAAAAAAAGTGGATCCACATAGGAGAATAATTCTAATTTCTACATATGTTTCTCAATAGAGATCTTAGATTATTTGAATTGGTTATTAATAAATGCTTTTGGTATCCACATTTAGTTGTTACAGGGTAGGTCAACACCCAAACCTGACAAGTGGGAACTTCTCCAGCTGGGCAGTGGAGGTGGAATGGTTGAACAGGGCAGCGGGGACTGTGATGATGAAGATGGCTGTGGGGGATCGGGAAGTGGAGAAGTCAAAAGGACACTGAAAATCACAGACTGTAAGTGTATGCTTCAAACACCTCCTTTAAAGAGTTAACTAAGGATAATAATTACGAATATAAAAAATTATGACAATGAATTCAGAATTAGGCAGGAGGAATTGGAAATGGCAATAGTCTTATTTTTAGATGTTCCGGATGTGCATTGCTGTGTTTTTGTGTTTATTTTAAAGTTATGGCCTTAAATGGAAATGTCACTTTTCACTGAGAAAAAAATAGTGAATGATCATCCGTTCTGAGAAAGACAAAGGTTTCTTAACCATTCTTAGGGCATGAGACCAGCCAGTATGGTGGATATTTAATGTATATTGATCAGTAATGTAAAACCAAGATATGCAAGTCCTACTAAATAACCAAATTCTGCAATTATTATGCCATGCATTATGTAAAGGAGATTTTGCTTTATTAGGTTTTTTTCATAGCTAAATTGAAATGAAATTGGCTAACTATATGGTAGGTTATAGTGTAAAACTATGCTTAGATTTAACTCTTATGATTTTGCTGTTCTAAAAATTTTTACCAAGCATGATTGTATGGATTTGAAAAATATCTGTGGTATTGCTAGACTGGTCACTACCAAAAAGACAGAACTACCAAATAACGAAAACTCACCAAATGGATTTCCTTTCCTTATCTTCATATACAAAACAAGGAATATGGGCAGGGGAACCAAGCTGATCCACTGAGAAAGTGTGAAAGTTAACAATGGACCCAGAACAGCTGGCCTTCAGGTCCTCATTTAGCTCAGGCCACACAAAAGGTCATCTTCTGGACCAGTGGCAGTCCTACCTAGAGTATGGTCTGATGGTTTCCCTCTATATCACTCATAGCAGCTGCTTTGGACCAGTTATATGTGGGAGAATTCAGTCACTTTTCTGTTCTCTTAGAGCACTACAAATGCTTTAAACATCAATACCCCATTCCTTCCAGGATCTAGTTTTACAAGCTAAATTCATTGGCTAAAGGAATGGAAGCTAAAAGAGGTACAAAATCAAAAATTAAATTAACCTAAGGAATTATGTTTCCCTGTTAGACCCAAAAATACATTTTATTTAATATAGAAGGTAAATAGATGGAAGTTAGTACACTGGAGCTGCATTTGAATAAAGGACCGTAATACTTCTTGCCTTGATGTATTAATACAATCTCCTAGTGCAAATTAAATATCTTCTACTCTTATAGAGAGAATTAAGAATGTGTATTCCCGTATTGGTATTAAAGTAGCTTATCATATTAGTTTTTCCTGGTTTTTTTTATTCTTTTTTTTTAGTCCAAATAAAGAAGAAAAAATGAAAAGAAAGGATTTCCACTAGAAAATATTTTTCCTACTAGTTAAAGTGTCCTCCTTTGTATTTAGGAATTAGGACAATATTCAATTATTTTTATCCTATCTTTGATATTTATATGCATAATAATTGTATTATCATTTAAATATTAGTGGGCGTAGGGCATAAAATTGTTAATGTTAATCTATATCACTAATAGCACAACAAACAAAAAAATAGGTTGAAATTTCAAATATTAAATAGTGTGTGTGTATGTAGAATTAGAATTTTTATAGGGATTTTTTCACTTCCTGAAGTTCTTTATAAGCACAAGAACTTGCCATGTATTAATAGATAAGCGTTTTTTATGGTTTGTTTCACAAGAGAAGTAGAGACCATTGAGGGTATTAAACTACTTATAGTTTTCTCATAAAACCATACTTGTCAAGGAGGCAAAAATGAATTTTTACTTTAAAACCCTGGTTTCAATTACTGCTGAAATAGACAGGTGTGGTATCAGCAACTATCCTTCAGAATTGGGGAGATTTAAGATATAGATGGTTTTCAGAAACTCCAGGCAACCATTTTAAAAATGCACATCTGCTATAACTGTGTTTCCTATTATGTTTCTAACAGTTTATAGCAGTTGCCTTTCAATTTTTAGTAAGCATTTAGGAAACCACTGTGGACAGAATGCTGAAATAAAGAGAGACAAGGAAAGAAGCAAAGGGTAGGTCACATTTCTATTGTCATAAAACATTGTATTTTGCCTGTCTTTGCATAGTTTGATATGTTGGTAAAGCAAGCTAAGACATAGTTGCACATGGTCTTAATGACTTAAAATATGTTTTCTAGAAATTTGACCTGAATGTCATTTGTGTTAAGAACTTGTAATGCACCATTATTTCTTACTTACACTGATGCTTATTCTTTATAAAATACATGTTACCACATAGTTCATTTGCCACCACAAAAATGTCTGATTAAAAAAAAGTTTTATATGCCTGTGAGTGTGTGTGTACACATACAGTGATATGTATTTATTTATAGTTATATATAGCTATAAGGAATTACAGGAATATTATGTTCTGCAAACATACTGATTCTGCTCAATTTAAGCAAATATGCAAAGGTGATAAATAATTTATTGACCATTTAAATTGATTTTCTGTTTCTGTTTATGTTTATTTCAAGCCACAGAGAGTTCTGTATACTTTAACATGCAAAACTTTACCACAAAAATACCACAAAAATATTTATGTACTTTTAAGTATCTCTTTTTTTTAAATGACCACTAATATCCAATAATATAACAAATTTTTAGCTTTAAAAATATCTCAATTTTTTATCCCACCTGTAGGCAATTATTAAATTTTAACTGATATGTTCCTTATAAAATGCGGCCATATATGCCATATAATGTTCATTCTTAAGAAACTGAAAATATTTTCCCCTTTCAGTAGGATGGTTTAAAAAATACCAATATTATGGAAACGTACTTTTTATATTTATTGTATTGGCTATGCCTCATAAGTATGGATAGTTCATTAGTCACCTTGTATTTCTGTATTCCAATATCTCTGATACTTCACTTTGCCTCATCATCCCCAACTGACACCTGCCACCCTTTCAAAGTAACCAAGCAACGCAAGCTCTGAACACCAGTGGCTAAAACACTTTTGGCCATGCAGAGCAAACCTAATCTCGATATCACTAATAACTCTTCAACTATTTAACGATTCCTTTTATGTCCCCAAATTCTGATAGTTTCAAATGTTGAAAAACAAACCAGTACGCTACTAAACACAGGCTGTAGCAGAACTATTCCGTGTGGAGTTTTAAAAAAATCTGCATTGGCATTGCTTGCAAATCTTGTATGGTATCATAATTTAAATTAGCAATAACTGTGACACTTTGCTTTAAAAGTAAAGAATATATAGTCCATTGCTGAATTCATCTTGATAAAGTGGCTCACAATAATAATCTCAAGCAAAAAGGACTTGATCATGAGTTGATCCAGATAACAGGCATTAAAAAAATAGGATGAGGGAGCAGATGTGGATCAAGCAGTTGGGCACCCACCTCCCACATGGGAGGTCCTGTGTTTGGTTCCCAGTGCCTCCTAAAGAAGACAAACAAACAACTAGCAGACAACGAGCAGACAACAAGCAAAACAATGAGCAGACAATGAGCAAAATCAAATGAGCAGGGAGCAGATGTGGCTCAAGCAATAGAGTGTCAGCCTTCCATATGGGAGGCCCCAGGTTCAGTTCCTGGTGCCTCCTAAAGAAAAAACAGACAATGAGCGCAAAACAATGAGCAAAAACAGCAAGTAAACAGACCAGAGCGTCATCGGGAGAGGGGGAGATTTAAAAAAAATAGGATGATTTTAAGTCTTCAAATTTCTTGAGATAATTTGTCTTTTGTTACATTCATCATTGCCCATAAATTATTATGTAGCATATTTAGCAGTTTTAAGTAATTGCACTTTAATTGAAAAATCTACAAATGATTGTTTACTGTGTGTTCAGATGACGTTTTCCTCAGTGGTGGTGATGGGCAGAAGGGTTATTGTATGGATTTATAAAGACTGATATGTTTAGAGTTTAGAGTACCAGTGCAGCATTTTGATCCCTATATGCTCTTCTGAATTGCCCCTTAAACAGCCATCCAAAGTCTTTCTGTAGGAAAAAGACTGTTTAATATTAGAAAATTTCTTCTTACCTCATGGGCTGTTCTTTCTCTTCATCATCATCTTCTCAACATCATCCAAAATTCTGCATGTTTGAGGATCTCAGGGCTCAGTTCTCAGACATTTTATCATCTGTAGTCATAGCTATTCAAAACATTTACTTAGTCATAATAATTATAATGATGGTACCCTGCCATTGATAGCTCTATCTGGTTTATAAAGCATCTTCCCATATGATATCTCTGGTAGCTAGGCTTATTGAAACAGAAAATACATGATTTAAATAAGAGCAATTTAGAAATAGTAGCATAATACATTGGAACATTAAGTTTCTTGATCCAGAAAGAGTTTTTGTTTGATCTTCTAATGCCTAAAATAAATAGAACTGCAGTATTGTTTATATTGTGCTTTAGATTTCTCATTTAGTGACCTCAGATCAGCCTCTAACAGGGGCGTCTGCATCATGGTATTAACAGTGACCTTGGAAGAGAGTAGTATATTCCACGTGCACAGTAAAATGAAAATGACACTTTGTTAGCCACTGAAGAATAAAGGTTGCTGATTTATTTTGTAATGCAGGATTGTAAAGTGAATGGAAATCTTAGCTTCTTCAAACTGTTATTTCCACCATAAATCACCTTCATTTTAAAATCTCGGCTAAGCATAGAGGTTAGGGAGAGCTCAAAAGTACTATGTGTATTATGTGTGGCATCTTCTTTAGAAAATTCTACCTTTATTTCCCTTTCAAAAGCTAATAAAACTATACCTTTATTCATATCCTATAATTTATTTTGTATCATTTTTAGATTGTCTACTTGATGATTTTTTTCTTTCCAGTTCAAATTCCTTCAAACATATAATGCATGCATGAAAAATTTGATTACCATTAATAGCAATTCTAACTTTATATATATTATAGCATGTGTATTCTTTCTAAAATTAAAGCTCCAACTAATTTGATTCAATAAATTGTATTCACCTTACTTTGTAAAGTGTTGATTACACTTACATTAATAAATTATTCCAAACATATGAACAATGTCTCAAAAATAATAACTTTTGACTTGACTTTATTCAGTTTACTAAAAAATAAATAATCTTTAAAGGTTACTTACATTCAACCTGTGTCACAGTGAATGTAATTTTGAATAATGACTGGTAGTCAGTCATGACTGAAAATGACTGAAATACTTGGATCCAGGTTTTACAAGTGTCCATACTGAAGGAGCATATAAAACCCTGCATGATAAAACCATAGAAAAATTCAAAGAAACACTTTCTGATCTCATTCAATGTTCAAAATTGTAAACACTTTGAATTTATCATCTAGTTTAGTCTTGAAACTACTGATAAACATTATACCAATGGGAAATGAAATATATGTGTAAGATAAATGTTTTAATTAATATGGTTACCATGAATATTATTTGGATTACATATTTCCAATTTTGTTCTATGTAATTGAGAGTCATCCTGGTTGCTTGCTATTTTTCATTAACAAAAATTATGTAGCAGAATTTGAATACCTAATAAATCATCTAAAATCACCTTTCAGTCTCTTGAAAAGTTATATATCATTTTCATCAATTTAAATAATAGGATTGAAATCAAAGACTTTGTCCTTGAATGCCTAAGCAATGATTTTCATTGCTTTGGCTCAGATACAGAACTGATGTTAAATCACTGAGGTGAAGAAGGAAGACTTATTATTTAAAGCTTAAACAAGCCTTCTAGCATGCATTCAGATCAACCAGCTATTCTGCAAAATCTTAAAACTAAATCTATACCACACCAGAGGACATAAAATGAAGAAGATATTGTTTCTTTGGAATAGCACAACACTAAGTGTGACTATGCTCATTAGAGGAAGTAAATAATTAAAATTAAAGTAAATGCCATCAGATAAGTTTTATCATGACTTGCCCAAGGTCATGTAGCTGTCAGCAAAACCAGAAACAAATCCATATTCTTATCAGGTCTATTTTGAATATTGTGTTGCATATAAACAGTGTGGTTATTGAAATTGCAATCTTCTCCTTCAATCAGGATTAATTGATAAAGTGCATCATGTAAAAGCAAGTTAGGTATACTTCAGACTCCCTAATAGCATTTCAATACTGCCAACCATGTAGAAAGAGTAATTTTCATATAGCTGATTGACCAGACAATTAAGTGCTCACTAAGTATAAATAATTAAAAGAAATAATACAGCATGTGATCTGGATCCAGTGCTTCTCTGACTTTCATGTACATACAAAGCACCTGGGCATCTTGTTGAAAGCAGATTATGAAGCAGGAGGTTTGAGGTGGGGCATTTTTTACAAGTTCCCAGATTATACTATTGCTGCTCATCCATGGACCACAGCATGAGGAGCAGAAATTTAGGCCTTTGTTTATTATACCCTTTGTCTACCATGTATCTCTAAAGTAAGTCTCTATTAAAGCAGTGTGAACTTTTAAAAATACATCTGCCTTTATATATTAGCATTTCATAAAAACATCATATGAAATTGTAATGCTAATATTTATAGGAACAGTAACAATTAGGCCAATAATAATGGCTTATCCTGTATGATTTTTTGAATCAGATTCAATGTGATTGGCCAAGCTTGGGTCTCTTTCAAACACAAAAGAAGAACCACTTTACCAATTCCTCCAGTTTCCGGTGAACACTGAAGAAATATCTTGCATAACCTCCTATATCTCATTAAATGCCAACAGAGATAAATCAGTTTTATGAGAGCTCAAAGAAAGGAAAATGCTATCCAAATAGGGGTTTCAAAAAACACATCATAGAGGAGACAGGGAAAAGGCAATGTGGAAAAAAATTTACTGCGAAGCTTCTGTAGAAAGTGGCGTTTGAGATGGGTGGGCTGATGGGCTCAATTTCAGTAATGGGTAGGAGATATGATCCGGGGCTAAGTCAACGTTATGAGCGAAGACAGAGGGGGAAACCAGCAGCATGTTTACAGAGGAACAGAATTATCCATATGGCTTGAAAAAATATTGGAAAGCTAAACGTGGATTAAAAGTATGCGAAATATATTTTGAATTATAGAATGAGGAGTTTGTATTTAATTTGGTAGGCAAAGAGAAGCTATTAAAAGTTTTTCTGTGTGGTCGTTTTATTTGGGTATTGGGTTATACTTACCAGCAAAACAGTTAATTGGTTAAGAAATGAATGTAAACAAATAAGTATATTTTGTATAAGCAATGTACCACCTACCTTGTATAAGTAATTGTTTTATACCTAAGTTTCTTTAGGATGGTAATAATTATAGTGCCCTACAAATAGGGTTGTTGTGAGGACTAAACAATTTAATCCATAGATAGCATTAGAAGAGTGCTCCCCTTACTACTGAAAATAATGGAAATATTGGATAAAATACATAGATTTGTTTTCTTGAATGCATCCATAAACTAGCAAAACAAGAAAGGAATATTTAAGTCAAAACTAGGTGAAGTCATAAAATTATACAGGAAGAGAGAAAGAGATAATAGGTATAGTTATAATTAGATACAGTTATACACACAGTTTAAAGAAATTAATAAAATGAACTTAAATCTACCCCTCTGTTCAGTCCAAGAAATAAAATATTCCCATACCCCTTGTGCCCTTCCCTGAATACATCCTACTCCACAGAGAGAAAACCATAAATCATAAATTATGTGAAAATTATGCTCCCTTTAATATATATACTATCCATTGATCTATGTATTCCTAAGCAATATATTGCTTGGTTTTGCCAATTTTTGAACTTTATATAAATGGAATCATACAGTAGGCATTGTTATGTGGTGTGCTCCTTTTGCTCGACCTTATGTTTCTGAGGTTGATCCATGTTAATGAATCCAGCTGTACTCATTGTGTAATCAAAGTATAGTATTGGCATTTAAAAATATATACACCCAGTTATTGATCTGTCTTACTGTTTACGAATATTGAAGTTGATTTCTGTGTTTGGATATTGTGAACAATGTTGTTACGTTGTTATAAAATGTGTTTTACATTTATCCTGATGCACATATGCAAGAGTCTCTGCAGCATACACCCAGAAGTGCATGGGAGAGTCACAAACTATGCATATATTCAGGTTTACTAGGTAATGTCAAACTGGTTTGCAAAGTGATTATATCAACTTACATTCCTGCCTGCAATAAAAGTTTCTGTTGCTTCCCTTCTTTGCACACACGTTTTTTTTTCATTCCCTTTGTTTTTTCTCCCCCAAAGGGTAGAAGTGAAATATTTCATTTTATATTAATTTCTATTTCCCTGATACTTCATTGAATTGTACTTTTTCCTTAAGTATTTGAACCATTTTTGCTTCCTCATCTGACATTTCTTTCCTATCTATAGTCTTTTCTGCCCTTCTATTGGGTTATTTATCTTCTTTGACAGAGGCCTTCAATACAAAAGTCAACTTCAGTGATCCACTTATCTCTTTGGGTTTTGACCTTTAGGAAAGGCAGGATAAATTATTGAATCATTTTTATCTACCTGGTTTTCAAAATAACAAACTGATTATTATTCAAAATAACAAATTGATTGCCTCCCTATCTTTCTCAGAAAGTGACCAACTCTCTCTAAATATATAGGAACTCAGTTTTAAACACATTTGTAATTCTTATCCTTATTAGAGTTCAAATTGTGCATACTTTGCCAATTAGCACTTTTTCAACTTGGTTCCTGGGTCCTTTTGCCATAACCCTTGTTGTCTTTGCTAGCTGCTTTGCTGTGTGGGATAACAAGATGTCACCAGCTCATGTTGCAGAGTTGGAACCAGTCATTTATCCATGTGACTTGATTTTTTTAAATGGGAGATAGTATTTCACAACTACAATCTAAGCATTAAGTATGTCAACCATCTGAATTGATTATCATTGCACTCACTCTCACGCTCCCTCTCAAACACACACACAAACACACACCCCTCATGAGTTGATACTGATGTTTTCAAATTCAGTTTGGGTGCTACATGACTATTTCTTAACCTCTTCTATATTGTATCTGTGTCTCCTTTCTTCTGCCACTAAGACTGATTCTCAAGGATACTGGTTATAATAGAAATACATGTTCTATTATCTTATTAGCTTTATTCCACATTAGGTATGTCATAGTATCAGAAAATAATACTCAAACTACATCTACCTATTGTGATTATTAAAATCAGTTAAACAATTTTTGCATATCTTATCCATTTTTAGCCCCATTTTATGCTTATACTATGTCTACATTAGCAGCTATTGTCAAGTCACATACAATATCTTCTGTTTAACCCTCATAATTTCTTAGTTCTTTAAGTAACTATATATTTAATGCTTACCACTAGTTCTTATGTCAAAATCTCTCTAGTAAGTTCCTTCAAAAGGGCTCACAGAAACAATAATCCACAAGTTCTTGCTTGGTCATAGGAGTTTGTGTCCTTTTCACATGAAAGTCAGTTTTGCTGGATAGAAGAACATTGGCTCAAATTTTCTTTCATCACATTTCCTCAGTATATACTTCATTTTATTCTGGCACAAAGCATTATTGGCAAAAAGGTTGATAATAACCTAATTTTCTTCTTTTAAAAAATCTCATGCTTTTTTTTTCTCGGTGAACAAAAATCTGTTTTCTTTTTCTTTAAAGTGTGGTACTTTTGTTACAATATGTCTTAGTGTTGGTAGTTCTGAGTATATTTTCAATTACATAGAGTATTTTTTCAGTAAATAATTAAAAATCTTATTTTTTTTTAATTTCAGGAAAATTTTATTGAATTATAGTTTTAAGTATTTGTTTTATTTCCTTGTTTTGGTTTTCATCTTCAGGTATACCTATTATACATTTGTTGAATTCTCTTTGCCTAGTTTCAATATTTTCTCAAATCATTGTTTATATGTTTCTTCATTTCTTTTTGATTTTTAAAATTTATCTTCTTTTCACTTCCATTTCTTTTAAGGTAGTATTAATATTTATTTGTTCTTAAATTCCTTCCAAGTTACATTCATTTTTAAATGAATTTTTCTTCAATTTCTTTTTATTTCTGAGGTTTCTAGCATAATTGCTGAGTTTCTTTTTAATTCTCATGTAAGTCATTCTTTGATGTCTTGTATCCTTTCCTTGAAAATCTATTAGCTCACTTTGAACTAATATGTTAGATTTTTATCTGTTTTATTTTTAGCATGTCTTTCCAGTGTGACATCATTTTTTGCAAGGATAGT
>JAQZBX010018207.1:0-34832 GCA_029593785.1 Cabassous unicinctus | reverse complement strand
ACTTCCTTGGAAGAGGCTTAAGAGCCAGAGTAATAAGATGTTTAAACATTTGTTATTTATTTTTATGGTACTTTAGGCCTTTTTTCCTAATTGCTGTTTGTCAAAAATTTTTCAAGCCTGATGGAACCAAATTCCTCTGCACGTTTTATAGGAGGTTTACGATACGGCCAGAGGAAGAGAAAGGGAGGGAGCACGGGGCAGTCCCTGAGGCAGAGGAGGAAGAAGAGGAAGGAAACGAAAAGGAACAGAAGGGGGGGCAGGGCTAGGGTCATATGTCCAGCGGCTGATGGCCGCGTGGACTCCTTACCTGTCCGACGATTTAGGCTGGTGGCCTTCTCTCTGCACGTCTGTAGAGAGCTGGAAGCACCTTCCACGGAGGTCGCTGGTGCTAGCAGCGGCGTCGGGCCCTTGCCAAAGTCAGCAGCAGCGTTAAGGGTGGGGGAGTGCCCCACGTTGGGCGCCAAAATGTTGTCTCTCCGACTGATGGTCAGAGAGGTCTCTCCGACTGATGGTTGGAGGCGATTTCCCCGTGGAAGATCTCTCCGACTGATGGTCGGAGGTCTTTCTCCGGCTGATGTCCGGAGGCTCTCCGGCTGATGGCCGGAGGCTGAACAACGGGGGAACAGGAAGGACGGCGGGGAGAAAGGACGAGACAGGAGACTCTGTTCTCCGGGTGGGAGCAGGAACCAAGAGTCTTTATTGAGGAAGTGCACAAGCATATATAGGCTCAGGTTGCCGGGCGTGGGGTTGGTGGGAAGGTTGTGGCACGAACAGGGAGGAGGGTAGGGATTGGTGGGTTCAGGGATGAATGGTGGTTAGGCATTGGTGGTTGCTGTTGCTAGGGAGGAGGGCAGAAAACTTTAGGCGCGAACTTCTCTTAACTTCTGAGAAGAAGGCTAGCTGTTCTTTGTTTCAGCCTTAGCGGCCATGAAAAAGGGGGTTAGGAGGGGGTGTTAGGGCTGATAAGGTGCCGGAAGAGTTAAAGGGAGTAGGAGCGGGAAAGATGTTTTTCCATATCCTACAACATATATATAATGATTTAGAAGGCCAGAATGATGAGGAGAGAAAGAAAGAGTAAAGAAAGGGTGAAAGGAAAAAGTTAATAATAATAATAAAAGAAGAAAACAGAATAGATAGAATAAATAATTGACACCCTTGAAGTTGTGGGCTAAAGAAAAAAGGTGGTATGTAAGAACCACAAGAGAAAACAGGAGGCAGAAAGATGAAGGAAGGAAAAAAAGATGGCATTGGGAGACAAAATCCATATAAATAGAGAATGGGAAATCACAGAAGAAGAAGCACAACAAAGAAGAGACATGGTAGCATCACCTAATTAAAAAAAAAGGAAAGAAAAAGGGGGGGAGAGGAAAGAGGAAAGAAAAGCAAGAGACAACAGATAAAGAAAAACCAAAAAACCACACAAGGAAGCAGTCAAACAAACTGAAGGAAGAGAAGTCTTCCTTCTTGGGCCCTTGTGGAAACTCTCAGCTTGCTTGTGTTCATCAATCAATTGCCTTGCAAGGTTTTTTCTGCAGGTTTTGAGGCAGATTTTAGCTATTAAACTAATTTTAAAATAATTTCTTTTTTTAAGTGACTGTCTTCTTCTTCTTCTTCTTCTTCTTCTTCTTCTTCTTCTTCTTCTTCTTTGGAGAAATAAGAGATCCAAAATAAGATATCTTCTAGACCAAGCTCTTCACTGAGTGGAAGCTAAATAGGCTCGTGGAAACTAATTAAGCCCTTCCCACTTCCTGGCCTACCCAGGGGAGCTGAAGCTCTGATGCTTGTCAGTGCAGAATGATAAAATTGGCTGAATCCACCCCCTCTAGAGCCCAGCCATAGTTTCACTGGACTGTTAGGTAAATCAGGCTTCCTCAGCATATTCACCTTTACCCTCAGCCTGGTGCCACTTCAAGCCAACTTATTTGCTCCCCCAAACTGTGAGGGATTCCAGGCAAACAAACCCACAGAAAGGGAACCCCTCTCCATTTTCTGTCAGAACCCTTCCACTCTCAGAGAATGCTTCCTCTCACCGGGTTGCTGGAAGGAGTCAGGGCATATCCCTGGGAAGCTAGGTAGATCAACCTTTCTCAGCAGATTCACCACTCCCCTCAGCCTGGTGCCACTTCAATCCAGCTATTTTGTTCCCCAAAGCTGCAAGGGGTTCCTGGCAGCCAAATCCACAGAAATGAAACCCCTCTCAACCCTCCACCAGAACCCTCAACAAGAACCTTCCCACTCTCAGAGAATGCTTCCTCTCACCATGTTCCTAGTGGGAGTCATGGCTCATTCCAGTCTTTTTCCCTGAGGGTGGGGCTCAGCCATCTGTGTGGACTACCACAGCCAGGGGAAAATCTCATGAATCTTTTCTGAGCAATCCACCTACTCATCCAACTCCCTCCAGTTCAATGTTGCCAAGTTTCTTGCTCTGTGCACCCACAGCACAGACCACTCAGGCAAGAATCCTGTCCCCAATCAGCTGTCCTCTGAGAGTGAATTAACGAGTGCCCTCCTAAACCAACACCATCTATTTCATGTATTTTTGAAATTCTGATTCTTCTCTCCTGGCTTATTTTTGCTTAATAAAATATTAAATATTAATTTTTATTCTTTATTTTTTACTTTGTAGCCATACTTCATTTCATTATATTTTTAGTGACTTCTCCGGGGGATAGAATTTACCTAATTAATATATTTTAATGAACTTAGTATTATTAGGATTGCTCCTAGACAATCAAGATTGCAGCATAAGATACTCCATGGTTATGTTTGTGCACAGAATCTTTGATGACTAGAGAAACTCTCAAAGCCATCTTTCTCAAAATTCCAGTAAAGAGACAAAGGATTGCACTAACTGGGTGAGTGATGAATCAAGATTCATCGTTTTTCATAAGCATGACAAACATTTCTTCCTATCTATCTTTATTTAATAAAGTGAGGTCTTCTTGGGTCAAGATCTAGAAAAATATAAGAATCTAGAAACAGGAATCAGTATTCAGGGTTACTCATGTCCTGTGTTTGTCTAGTTGAAAAGGAAGCAAAGAAGCTGGTACTTGCATTTGACAGCACTAAGTACTGACACACATGCCAAAATCCAGGGTCAACAAGAGTAAACTTTGGCAACCCATGCCCTGCTTTTTGGGTATAATTGTAAAACAAAAGTAAAAGAGTACTTAAAAGCTTACAACTTCAAATTAGATGAAATTTGTCCTGGATTGATGATGTCCACAGGTTCTAGGAGAAGCAAACTGAAGGCCCATCTGACAGAGATTAGTGCTACTCTAGGCCTCACATCATTTCAACAGTTTTGAAATATAATGCCAAACACATTAAAAAGTGACCAGGGATACTTACCTGGCAGGGGAAATACCATGATCATGAAGGTGGTTTTCCCTGGGTGAGGCTCATCCATTGCACTTTGGGCATGCTGACCCCTGCGATTTCCCCAAATGCGGGAAACTCGACTGCATAATTTGTGGTAGTGGGGGATGGTGTTCGTGCTTTCCCCTAAAAATAAACAAAGAAACAAACAAACAAACAAAAAAACTGACCAGGTAACAAAAGACTCAAGATAATATGAGTGAGAATCAACAAAATCACACGTTGTGAACTCCACATGCTGGCATATTAGATGTAGAAGGTTAAGTAACTATATTTATTATCTTCAAAGACATAAAAGGTGAACTTAAAAATTTTGGTAGAGTACTGGAAAGTTAACAAAGTGACAGAGGAATATGTATATATATACACACACCCTAAAAATACAATTGAATAATGAAGAAGTCAATGAATTACAAAATATTTAAATATTTCTGAAGACAGAATGATGAACTATAAAAATAAGCCTTGAGATATGTAAAAAATGAAACTGTAGAAAAATAATGGAAAATATAGAAAAGAGTGTAAGAAAGTCAGAATAATAGAGAATATAATGAGAAGTTACAACATATATTTAGGTGGGAGTGCTAGAAGGAGACTAAACATAGAATAGAGCAGAAGCTACATTGGAAGAGATAATTTTTAACAATTTTCTAAAATTGATGAGACACTGATTCATAGACACAAGAAATCCAACAAACCCAGAAGGAAAAATCAAAATACATGCAGACCTGTGCATTTAAATGTAAACTAGAAAGAAAATCTTAAAAATACCTAGAAAATAAGAATATAACCAGTAAAAGAGTAACAAATGAAAAAGCTGACTGCCAACACTAACAGTGGAAGACAGAAGGCAATGAATGGCATGAGATCTTTATATTGCTATGATAAAGTAACTGCCAAAGTAGAAATCTGTACTGAAAAAAAGTCCTTCATGATAATGTGAAATAAAAACTTTTCCAGACAAGTAAAAACTTAGAAAGTTTGCCAGGAGCAACTACTTTTTAAAAAAATGAGAAAGGAAAGTTTTTAGGCAGAAAGAATATAATCCAGATGGAGCATTCAAGATTTCAGTATTTATTGAAAAGCAGTAATTGTTCATTAAAATCAGTGAATATTGAGTGGATAAAGTATTAATTATGTTATCTGTGGGTTAGAACATCCATAAAGTATTAAAATACATGAGAATATATTTTATAATATGGGTAAATGGATCTTTGTGTTTTAAAAATACGTTATTTGTGAGATTTTGGGAACATGGCGGATGGGTTAGATAGATAAGGCTTAGCTCTCACTAAAACAACAAAGAAAATGCCTGAGGCTGCCGTGGGGAACTGCTTTGGGACACAGCAAACCAGAACACTTCTTACCAACTTCTTTGTGTTAGAGACACAAAGAAGCCAAAACAAGTAATTGTGAGTTATTAAACCTCCCAGCTGCTGGGAAGGGCTCCCCTCCCCTCCCCATGAAATATTATTTGAGGATAAATCTCCTAGTGAATTGTATCTAACTGAGAGTAGAGCAGACATCTACCTCCACCCAAAGGTGCTCTGAGTCTTCTAGGAGGATACCAGAGAGATAGGGAAGCAAGGGATAATCATTGGTTGCTTACATTGGTGACTGGAGGGGGCACACATACCCAGCTCTCAGGGTGGACAGATTAGGTGGAGACCCTAGCCCCTGCTCCAAATGAAAGTGTGGCAGCAGATTACCTGTGAGGAAAAGGGGTGTGGGAAGTTGGAGAGTGATTTCTTTGTAACAAGTTTAGCCAGCTGGGCCCCCTTGAATATCAGAAGGGACCCTGGCTTGACAGAGAGAGGAGAGAAGGATTGCCTCAGGCAGTGTTCACACTCAGCCACCTAGGTAAATAGAGAAATTACATTAGTAAGGAGGCAGAGACAGATGGTGATTGCCACCACTCTAGATGACTGTAGTGGATCTACCCTACCTGCCTGAAGGAAAAGGGGGGGATAGCCTTCTGAAAGTCTAATTAACCCAAGGATGCAGAATAGCTCAGTGGAAGAATTCCTGCCTAGCATATATGAGGTCCCTAGTTCGAATCCTGGCTCCTCCATGAGAAGTGGATCACCCAATTACCAGGCATGCAACTGAAACTTTGTGACAGGGAATATATACACATTTTTCTTTGTATTAGCTTTTCTTAGGTCTTTTATTTTTTATTAAAAATGGTTCCTTTTCTTTTATTTCCCTTATTTTACTCACTACAACTGATTTCAAAACCTGCAGATGGCAGGCTGCAGGGTGAGTGATTGAGGAACACCAACAGACTGAGTAAATCCTTAGGGGTCTAAGAGAGAAGGCTGTTTTTCTGTGTTTATGTTTTTTCATCTGTCTCCTTTTTTAAAAATTGATGTTCACTGTGCTGCTGTCTTGTTTCTTTCTTGTTTGTATCCCCTTCCTTTGTTTCTCTGCTTGCTATTTTTCTTTTTTTTTTTCTTTTTTTCTTTTGGTTACTGATCTATTCTACTTACACTATTTTTTTTTCACTCCTTCATCTTTATATCTTTTGTTTTCCATTGTTCTTTCATTCCATCACTTTTATTTGGTTTTCAATTGATCTTGATTTTATTTCTCCCTCTCTCCTTTTTTCTTTGCTTAATTTCTCTTTTTTACATTCTTTCACTATTTTCTCTTTTATTTTCCCCTCTCCTCACCATTTCAGCCTTTTAATTCATTCAATATATTTTTCCTCTTTTCTGTTTCTTGTTTCATACTTTTTATTACACTTTCCTAATCTTATTCTTCTGTGCTTCTGACTTGTATTAATTTTTCAATTACCTAGGTCTTGTATGGTTACTCTCCTACCTTTTACTATTATCATTACTATTATTCATTTGGTCTTCCTGTCCTTTCCTTTTTCTCTGGTCCTAATTTTTTTATTTCAAAGGAACATAGATCTCTCTTGCAAAAAATGGATGAGTGGAGGCAAGATCCTGCCTGAATGAGCTGTTTTGGAAGCCAACAGATTAGGAGACTTCAGGGCACTGATCTAGAGTTACCTGGAAAAAGAGAGAAATTCCTCAAGGTTCTGCTGGCTTGATTCTTGGTTGATATGTTTCCCATTCCTCAATTTTCCCTTTTCTGTATTTTAAAATTTTGTCTACCAATGCTATCTCTTTTCCTTGTTTCATACTTCTGTCTTCTGCTTTCTGTTTTTCTTACATTCAACCTATCTCTTAGTCCTCAAAATTTCTGGTTTTTATATCTATCTAATCTACCCTATTTTCTTTCATTTATTAACTTTTAAATGTTTGTCTTTTCTTTTGCCTCTCTCCTTATCATTCTAGTATTTTAATTCATTCTATATATTTTTCTCCATTTGGCTTCCCATTTTATTGTTGGTACTCCACTATTTTATTCCTATTCCTCTACACTGCTTACAAGAGTTAAATATTGATTTTCAAAAGCTTTATACAGTTCCTTTTCTAACAGCTACTACTATTATTACTATTATCCTTTTACTTTTCATACTCTTTCACTTTCTTTGGGCCTATTTTTTTCCTTCAAGGAAACAAAGACAAGAGCAAGGAAATAAAATAAGAAGAACAAAGTGTCAAAGAGAAAATGTAAAAAACACACAAAACAACTCTTAAATAAAGCTCAAGAAGAAAAAGAGAAGCCAGGCAACTTAATAAACCCATCAAGATAAAAAGATGACCAGACAGCAACAAAAAAGTTTCAAATCATACTAAGAAACAGCAAGCCATGGCCCAGTTCAATGAACAAACTAAAAAAAAAACAGAAGAGATGCAGAACATTGAACAACTATCAAAGAGGTTCAAACAAATATCCTGGATCAATTTAATGAAGTGAAGGAAGAGATTATGGATATTAAGAAGACACTGGTAGAACACACTGAAAAAATTGTACACATATATAAAAAGATAAGAGATAGTATGGTGATGAATGGCATAATCCAAGAAATCAAGAAGACACTGGAGGCACACAAAGCAGATTTGAACAGGCAGAGGAAATAATTAACAATGTGGAAGACAGTACATCTGAAATCAAACATAAGTAGAACAGATAGATAAGAAGATAGAAGAAAAACAGTTGGGATGTAAAGACTTGAATGATAACATAAAATGCACAAACATACTCATTTAGGCATCCCAGAGGGAGAAGATAAGGGAAAGGGAATAGAAGAAGAGTGGGAGGAATTAATGGCTGAAAACTTCCCAATCATTTTGAGGGAGATGGATATACATGTCCAAGAAGCACAGTGCACCACAAGCAGTATAAATCCCAACAGGCCAGCTCCAAGATATATACTCATTAAACTGTCCAATGCTTAAGACAAAGAGAAAATACTGAAAGCATCAAGAGAAAAGAGAGCCATCACATACAAGGGAAACTCAATAAGATTAAGTGCTGATTTCCCATTTGAAACCATGGAGGGAAGAAGGCAGTGGAATGACATAGTTAAGGTACTAAAAGAATAAACTTCCAGCCAAGAATTCTCTATCCATCAAATCTGGCATTAAAAATTATGGAGAGTTCAAAATATTCACAAATAAACAGAAATTAATAGAGCATGCCAATAAGAAACCTGCCCTTCAAGAAATACTAAAGGGAGGAAGGCAAGATGGCATCAGTTTAAGTGGACACTCACTATCGCTCTCACAAAAGACAGCTGATTGGGGACAGGATCCTGCCCAAGTGAGCTGTTCTGGGAGCCCACAGAGTGTGAGCTTTTGGGGCATCGATCTGGAGGGAACTGGACATGGATATAGATTGCTCAAGATAAACCATGAGTTTTTAGCCCCATTCCTGGAAAATACAGATGGCTAAGCCCCACCCTCAGGGTAGGGGGTCAGGGTGAGCCCCAACTCCCCCTGGCCATCCAGGAAGAGGGAGCATTCTCTGAGAGTGAGAGGGCTCTGGCAAAGGAAGAAGAGGGGTTTCCTTTCTGTGGGCTTGGTTGACTGGACCGCCTTAGAGCTAGCGGCAGCTCAAAGTGGCACCAGGCTGAGGGGACAGGTGAATCTGCTGAGGAAGCCTGATTTACCTAACTGCCCTGGGATAAAGAGGCTTGGCTTGAGAGAGGACAGAGTCAGCCAATTTAATAGTTCCACAAGGAGGACTATCAGAATTTCAACTCCCCTGAGGGAGTCAGAGAGTGGGCAGCACTTAATAAGTTTCAAGAGCCTATTTAGGGTCACCTGCTAGGAAGGGGGTCTAGAAGAGGCTTGAAAATCAATTCAGTGCAGTGTACTCATCATCAGGGACCCATTTGAATTTCACAAGAGAACCCAACATGACCAGGAGAAGAGAGGGGGGATCTGTTCATATTGCCTGCTGAACCCTGCTGCCCTAGGAGGATAAAACTTACCCAGGGAAGAGTGACTGTGAATAGCTTTCTGAAGAGCTAACTGACCCAATTAGAAAGGTAGCTCAGTGGAGGAATTTCTGCCTTGAATGTATGAGGTCCTTAGTTCAATTCCCAGCTCCTCTAAGACTAGTGATCCACTGGGATATCGACCATCCTGCTGCTATTGTAAGACAGGGAAAACATAGACATTATTTTTATACTAGCTTCTTTTGGGTCCCTTATTTAAAAAAAAAAATGTTACTTAAAATTTTTTTTTAACTTAGTTTACTCACTAAAAGCCACATCAAAACCTGCAGAGAGAAGCCTGCTGGGTAATTCATTGATGAACACAGGCAACCTGAGAGGCTCCACAAGGGCCCAAGAAGGAATGCTGTTCTTCTTTACCTATGTTAGACTGCTTGCTAGGGTGTTTGTTTGTATGTTTTTGTTTGGTTTTGGTTTTGTTCCTTGTTTTTCTTTCCTCTTTCCTCCCTGCCTTTTTTAAAATTAGGTGCTGCTAGCTTGTTTCTTCTTTGCTATGCTTGTTCTTCCTTGATTTCCCATTTTCTGTGTATACCAATTTTGTCTACCAACACTGTATCTTTTCCTTCCTTCATCTTTCTATCTTCTGAATTCTGTTGTGGTTCTTACATTCCATCTTTTCTTATTAGTCCTCTACTTTATTGGTTTCCATTTCTATCTTGTCTATTTTGTTTTCCTTTTTATTATTAACTTTTTCTTTCTGTCCCTTCTTTTCTCTTTCTCTCTCTCCTCATCATCCAGGCCTTTTAAATCATTCTATATATTTTTCTCCATTTGGTTTCCATTTCATTGTAGGTACTCCACTTTTTTATTCCTATTACTCTACACTGCATTCATGAGTTAAATATTCAATTTACTAAGTCTTATATGGCCCTTCTTCTAACTTTTATTATTATTACTATTATCCTTTTTCTTTTCCTACCTCTTTCTATTCCTCTGGCCCTAATCGTTTTCCTTCATGGGAACATATAAAACAGCAAGGAAATGGAACAAGAAGAACAAAGTCTCAGAGAGAACACTTAACACACACACAAAATGAGCATCTAAATAAAACTCTAGAGCAGATAAAGAAGCTAATCAACTGAACAAACCCATCAAGATAAATGATGACCAAAGGGCAACAAAAAATTACAAACCATACTAAGAAACAAGAAGACATGGACCAGTCCAATAAAAAAAAACTAAAAACCATGAAGAGATGCAGAACATCAAACAACTAATAAAAGCTGGCCAAAAAAATATCATGGACCAACTTAATAAAGTGAAGGAAGAGATTAAGGATATTAAGAAGATGCTGGCAGAACATACTGAAGAAATTGTATACATACAAAAGAAGATAACGGATATGATGGTGATGAATGGCACAATCCAAGAAATCAAAAAGACACTGATATCACATAATGGCAGATTTGAACAGTCAGAGGAATGAATTAGTGATGTGGATGATAGTACATCTGAAATCAATCAAATAGTAGAATGGAGAGATAAAAAGATAGAAAAAATTGAGCAGGGATGTAGGGATTTAAATGACAGCACAAAATGAATATATGTATACATTATAGGCATTCAAGAGGGAAAAGAGAAGGGAAAGGGAACAGAAGGAATATTGATGGAAATAATGGCTGAAAACTTCCCAACTCTTTTGAGGGAAATGGATGTACATATCCAGGAAGCACACCACACCACAAACTGTATAAATCTTTAAGAGGCCTATTGCAAGACATATATGTGTCAAAATGTCCAATATTCAAGACAAAGAAAAAATACTCAAGATAGCAAGAGTAAAGAAAAGCATCACATACAAGGGAAGCTTAATAAGATTCATTGCTTTTTTTTCATCTGAAACCATGGAGGCAAGAAGACAGTGGTATGACCTAGTCAAGTTACTCAAAGTAAAAAGCTTCCAGCCACAAATTCTCTATCCAGCAATTCTGGCATTCAAAAATGATAAAGAGTTCAAAATATTCACAGATAATCAGAAATTAAGAGAGTATGCCAATAAGAAACATGCTCTTCAAGAAATACTAAAAGAAGTTCCAAAAAATGAATGGAAAAGAACAGGCCACTAAGCCCACCCAGTTGGGAGAAAATGGCCTCATCAACAAATGGTGCTTGGAGAACTGGATATCAATATGTACATCCAAAAGAATGAGAGAGGATACGTTATACAAAAATCAACTCAGGATGAAACAAAGACCTAAAACTAAGAGCCAAGACAATAAAGAACTTAGAAGTTAATGTAGGGAAGCATTTACAGGACCTTGAAATAGGAAATGGTTTCATGAACTTCACACCCAAAGCACAAGCAGCAAAAGAAAAAAAAATAGATAAAAGGGATCTTCTCAAAATTAAAAACTACTGCACCTCAAAGGACGTTATCAAGAAAGTAAAAAGGCAGCCTACCCAATGGGAGAATGTATTTGGCAACCATATATCTGATAGGAGCCTAAAATCCTGCATATATAAAGAAATCCTACACCTCAAAAATAAAAAGAAAACCAATTTTTAAAAAGTTCAAGTGACCTGTAATGACACTTCTCCAAGGAAGAAATATAAATTTCCTAAAAGCACATAAAAAGATGCTCAACATCACTAGATATTAGGGAAATGCAAATCAAAACTACAATGACTTACCATCTTACAGCCATTAGAATGGTGGCTATTTAAAAAAGCAGCAGAATATAAGTGTTGGAGAGGATGTGAAGGAATGGGAACCCTCATCGACTGCTGGTGGGATTATAGAATGGTCCACCCACTATGTAGGACATTGGGTAGGCTGCAGGTTGAAAGGAGAATACAAGAGAGAAAGATTTGGAGGAGAAGGAAAGAACAACTAAAAAGACAAAAACAGAAAAAAACCACATATGACATATATAAGTCCAAAGATAATATGGTTAATGTAGCTAATAATTTGAGAGTACTGACATGAATGCTAATGGATTAAACTCTCTAGTCAAGAGACACAGATTTGCAGAATAGATTAAGAAATATAACCCATCTATATGTTGTCTTCAAGAAACCCATCTTAGAACCCAGGATTCAAAGAGACTGAAAGTGAATGGCTGGAGAAGAATCTTATAAGCAAACAAAAACCAAAAATGGGGGGGAGCAGCTATACTAATATCAGACAAAATAGAATTTAAATGCAAATCTGTTGTTAGGGACAAAAATGGGCACTGTATTTTAGTAAAAGCAGTGATCTTTCAAGAAGAAAGAACAATAAAAAACATTTATGCTCCTAACTGGGGTGCCTCAAAATACATGAAGCAAATACTAGAAAAATTAATTGGAGAAATAGATGTCTCTACAATTATAGTAGTGGACTTTAATACACCATTATTACCATTAGACAGAACATCTCAAAAGACAATCAATAACAAACCAGACTTTGAATAATACGCAAGAGTATTTGAATCTAATAGACCTATACAGAACACTACACCCAAATACAGTAGGATATACATTCTTCTCGAGTGCACAAGAATCATACTCCAATGTAGACAATATGCTAGGCCACAGAAAATTTCTCAATTAATTCAGAAAGATTGAGATTATACAAGGTAATTTATCTTACCATAATGAAATGATGGTGAAATCAGTAACGGCCTGAGAACCAGATTAGGCAAAAAGATTTAGAAGTTAACAACACAACCATAAACAAACAGTGGGTCAAGGGAGATATGTCAAAAGAAATCAATAACTATCTTGAGAAAAATTAAAATGACAAGACAGCATATCAAACCCTATGGGATGCAGCAAAAGGGAAATTCATAGCCATAAATGCCTATATCAAAAAAGAAGAAAGAGCTAAATTCAAAGACCTAACTGCACACCTGGTGGAATTAGAAAAACAACAACAAATTATCTCCAAAGGAAGTAGAAAGAAGGAAATAACAAAGATTAAAGCAGAACTAAATGAAATAGACAATAAGAAAGAACTAGAGAAAATAAACAAAATCAAAACTCGTCCTTAAAGATCAATAAAGTTGACAAACTCTTAGCTAGACTAATAAAGAAAAATAGAGAACATGCAAATATGCAAAATAAGAAATGAGGAAGGTGATGTCACCACTGACCCTGCAGAAATAAACCGAATCATAAGAGGATACTTTAAAAAATTATATGCCAAGGAGAGGGATAATTTAGAGAAAATGGACAAATTCCTAGAAACTCACAAGCAACCTACTTTGATGAAAGAAGAAATTGTTGAATTCAACAGACCAGTTTCAAATAAAGAGAATGGATCAATCATCAAAAATCTCCCAACTAAGATGAACACAGGACCAGATGGCTTCACAGGTGAATTTTACCAAACATTCCGGAAAGAACAAACATCAATCCTGCTCAAACTCTTCCAAAAAATAGAAGTAGATTGAACATTGCCTAACTCATTCTATGATGCCAATATTACCCTAATACCAAAGCAAACCAAAGATGCCAACAGAAAAGATTATTACAGATCAGTCTCTCTAATGAAACTAGGTGCTAAAATCCTCAACAAATTACTTGCTAATCATATTCAATAACACATCAAATGAATTATACACTACGACCAAGTGGATTTCATCCCAGTTATGCAAGGATGATTCAACATAAGACAATCAATCAATGTAATACATCATATAAAAAGATTGAAAGAAAGAAATCACATGATCATCTCTATAGATGCAGAAAATGCTTTTGACAAAATACAGCACCCTTTCTTGATAAAAAATATGCAAAAGATAGGAATAGAAAGAAATTTTCTCAAAACGATAAACAGTATATATGAAAATCCCACAGCAAACATCATATACAATGGTGAAATCCTAAAAGCATTCCTTCTAAAATTGGAAACAAGACAAGGATGCCCACTATCACTGCTCCTATTTAACATTGTGTTAGAAGTACTTGCTAAAGCACTGAGGCAAGAGAAAGATAGAAAACACAACCAATTGGAAAGGAAGAAGTAAAAATTTTACTATTTTCAGATGACATGATCCTATACCTAGATAGCCCTGAGAATTCTACAACAAAGGTTCTAAAACTTATAAATGAGTTCAGTAAAGGCACAGGGTATAAAATCAATGCTCAAAAATCAGTAACATTTCTGTACACCAATAATGAACAATCTGAGGAGGAAATCAAGAAATGCCATTTACAAGAAATACCATTTACAATAGTAACTAAAAGAATCAAATAACTAGGAATAAATTTTAAAAAAAATGTAAATAACTTATACACAAAAAACTATGCAACACTGTTAAAGGAAAGCAAAGACTTAAATAAATGGAAGAATATTCTCTGTTCATGGATTGGAAGGCTAAACATCATTAAGATATCGAACCTACCCTAACTAATCTACAGGTTTAATGCAATCCCAATAAAAGTCAACACATCATTTTTTACTGAAATGGTAAAGCTAAGTACAAAATTTATTTGGAAGGGTAAGAGGCCTTGAATAGACAAAGATATGTTGAAAAAGAAAGAAATAATTGAGGAATCACACAACTTGACTTTTAAACATACTACAAAGCTACAGTGGTCAAAGCTGCATGGTATTGGCAGAAGGATAGACATAATGACCAGTGGAACAAAATTGTGAGTTCTGATATAGAACCTTGCATATACATTCATGTGATATTCAACAAGACCACCAAGTCCATTCAACAAGGATAGAATGGCCTCTACAACAAACAGTGCTTGGAGAACTGGATATCCATGTCCAAAAGAATGAGAAAGGACACCTCCTCACATTTTATATAAAAATCAACTCAAGATGGATCAAAGATCTAAATATAAGTGCCAGGACTGTAGAGATCTTGGAAGATACAGTAGGGAATCATCGACAGGACGTGGTAATAGGACATAGTTTCCTGAAATTCTCACCCAAAGAATGAGCAGCAAAAGAAAAAATAGATAAATGGGACCTCCTCAAAATTAAAAACTTTTGCACCTCAAAGAGGTTATCAAGAAAGTGAAAAGGCAGCTTACAAAATGGGAGAAAATATTTGGCAATCATCTATCTGATAGGAGTTTAATACCCAGCCTATATACGAAATCCTTCACCTCAAAAATAAAAAGTCAAACAACCCATTTGAAAAAAATGTACAAGCTACTTGAAAAGACATTTCTCCAAGGAAGAAATACAAATCGCTAAAAAGCACATGAAAAGTTACTCAACATCCCTAGCTATTAGGAATTACAAATCATAACTACAATGAGGTATCATCTTACAGCCATTAGATTGGTGGATATTTAAAAAACAGAGTACTACAAGTGTTGGAGAGGATGTGGATGAATGGGAACTCTCATCCACTGCTGGTGGGAATGTAGAATGGTCCAACCTTTGTGGATGACAATTTGGTGGCTCCTCCAAAAACTAATTATAGAACTTCTATATGATCCAGCAATTCCACTGCTGGGTATATACCCAGAGGAATTGAAAGCAAAGACATGAACAGATATATGCACTCCAATGTTTACAGCAGCCTTATTCACTATTAATGAAACTTGGAATCAACACAAATGCCCACCAACACATGAATGATTAAACAAAATGTGGTATATCCATTGTATGTATACAATGTATACAATGGAATATTACTCAGCTGTAAGAAGGAATACAGTGCCAACACACAGGATAGCATGAATGAATCTTGAGCACATTACGTTGAGTGAAGTAAGCCAGGCATTGAAGGATGAATATTACATGACCTCACTGATATGAGTTAAGTTAATTGAGCAGACTCAGAGAGCTATTGTCTGGAAGATAGGTTTACAGGAAATTGAAATTGAGAGGAAGTTTGTGAGCCAACACCCATACAGATGTAATCTATGATAAGGTGAAAGTATGTAGTTGTGCATTGAAGGGATATGACAGGAGGGTAATGATATTATTGGGATGGGTGGTGCAGGTTTGACAGTTGTGTAGATTGTGGAGTGTGGTTGGATGGTCCAAGGAACTGGAGGGGGTGGTTTGGGAGAGGGACAAGGTGAACACTGGGGACTGGCAGGTATGTGGTTGAAAATACAAAGTTGGGAATGCTCATGTCAATATGACAAGGAAGGGTTACTGGTTTAAGATGTTGGAAGGGGGGCATTTGAGATAGGGCACACCTGGAGTAGGCTTCTAAGGAGTGTGAGTGATAATTTTGTCATAAGGTGTTGTATCAGTAGGTGGAGACGGACTTAATGAGAGTGAAGGAGCTGGACTTCCATTCTGGGGAGGACCAATATGTTTACAAACAGAGGGTTGGGAGTCTCTCAAGAACGTTTATATGGCTAAGAGATTTGAAAGTGAGTTGGAAGATCATCCCTGAGGAAACGCTTATGCACACCTTAGCAGGATCTCATCAACTGACAAAGTGGATAGTACCCCAAATAGTGGGGTTCCTGGGGGCTTTGGGAAACCCAGGTCCTATGGTCAGGGCAGATAGCTCTGGAATATGGTGTCTTGCTAGTGGGCCCTACTTTGGTGTTTGTGATCCTGAGAGTGACAGAGTTGGACTCAATTATGGCTTCCCTACACACGGCTCAAGTGTCCCTTCTATTTAAACCTATACTTGGTGCTAGAGTTGGTAGGCGTACATCCAAGAGACTGGAATCTTTGGGCTGTCCATGTGCCAGCTGGGCCTTGAGCCTCAGTGGAGTTGTGACACCTACTCTCCAGTTCATTGGACTCACTGAGGACAATTAACAAGGCAGTGAGGAATGACAACCAACATATAAAGGAAATGAGAGAACCTACAACTGGAAGCAAGAGAGTCCTATGCATTGGCAATATGGGATCAAAGACCCCTCTCAATTAGAGGTGGAATGGACATCACTATCCCAGAGTCCCCAGGATTGGGGAATGAACTATGGACTAGAGTGGACTTACTGGTATTCTAGTATAGATATATTGTGATTCTAGCAGCTGAAGAAATTACAACATTGATGTGGAAGCAGTGGCCACTGGAGACTATGGATGCAGGGAGAGGGATTAATATTTGTAAAACAAGGGCTTTCTCAGGACTTGGGAATCATCTTGCATGGCATTGCAATGACAGATATAGGCCATTTTATATCTTCCCATTAAATGTAGAACTGTGTGGGAGAGAGTGTAGACTACAAGGTGTCCATACTTTAATGGCAATGCCCCAGGATATGTTTATCAATTGCAATGAATGTGCCACACTAATGAAGGATGTTTATGTGCAAGGATGTGGGGAGAGGGGCACATGGGAATCCCTATATTTTTCATGTAACATTTATGTAATCTAAGTATCTTTTAAAAATATTATTAAAAAATGCATTTCTGCATGCTAAAAAATAAAATAAGATACAGTATTTGTTGTCAGTAAAGAATAATTAATTTCAGATTTGATAAGGCAAGGAAAACTTTGTAATTTTTCAGTTAGGATCTGTATTAGTCAGCCAAAGGGGCACCGATGCAAAACACCAGAAATCCATTGGCTCCCATAAAGGGTACTCATTTGGGGTTGAAGCCCACAGCCACAAGCCACAAAGCATAAATTACTTCTCTCACTAAAGTCTATTGCCACATCCTAGAACAAGATGGCTCCTGACATATGCCAGGCTCAGGCCTCTTGGTTTCCTCTCCTCCCAGGGCTTACCTCACCCCAGGCTCAGCAGCTCTGCCCTCTACACAAGGTCAGCTGTAGACGGTAAAGCTCTCTAGGCTCTGCCTCACCCCAAAAGGCCAGCTGCAGACCTTCAGGTGATTGGCTCTGTCTCTCTCCCTAGGGCTTCTGCCATGTCCAAGAGCTGTCTCTATTCCTCTGTGTTCTTCTCCTCCATGTTCACTTCCCAGGCTTCAGCTCAAAACTCAGCATGAGAACTCCAACTCTGTCCTTTGCCATGTCTTTTATCTCTGAGTCCCCGCCCCCGAAGGGGCAGGGACTCAATGCCTTACTGATGTGGTCCAATGAAAGCTCTAATCATAATTTAATCATGCCCAGAACAGAACAGTTTAAAAACGTAATCCAATATCTATTTTTGGAATTCATCAATAATGCCAAAATACTACAATATATAAATGAATATTAAAATAATACATCTCATCCAAATAAATAGAAGAGAAATATTGATCAAAAGAAAGCATTCAGGAGAAAATAAAGAACATAGAACACAGAGCACAAATAGCACATGAAAAGAAGACAGATTGAAATAAGTATTTATACTGAATTTTATGAATTATATTTAACAAAACGTTTAATATTTATAATTAATGAAGATAAATTTTCCTCTTAAAAATCAAAATTATAATGTGGATTTAAAAGCAAATATTTCTATGTAGATATAACACATACAGCAAAGTGCAAAAGGTGGAAAATGATGTACTATGTAAAACTTTAAAAATAGTAAATTTTACTTCACTTTGACAATATCAAATAAAAGAAATACTAACGAAAGTACTAGAAATTGAGTGCCCTTTCATAATGATAAAAGGGTTTGAATTCCCAGAAAAACAGCAATTTTTTACTTTTTTAATTTTTTTAAAACAGCATTTTTTAAAAGAAATTTTGAGTTAGAATAATCATGCATTCCATACATGATTCCCACACATCACCCTATCACCAATACTTTACCTTGTTTTGACACATTTGTTACAAATACGGAAGGAACATCATCATAATATTGCTATTATACTACCTATAGTCCATACTTATATTTTGTGTATTTTTTCCACAAACCATCCTATTGTTAATACCATGCATTAAAACTGTATGTTTGTTATAGTTCATGAGAAATTGTTCTCATATTTGTACTGTTAACCACAGTCCATCATTCAACATGGGGTGTCACTGTGTTATATGATCCTCTGCCTTGTTCAGTCCATCCAAAGTGTACACTCAGTGGCTCTCAGTTGCATCACAGAGTTGGGCTGTCATCAGCTCTGGAACTAGAGCATTTTAAAACTTGTACAGAAAGAATAACACGGATTACAAAAAGTGACAGAAACACAATATCACAGACTTGAGGCCTTTTTTTAAAAAAACTCTCAGCAATTGATAGAATAAGCAGAGAAAATTTAATGAAGTTATTGAATATTCGATCACTGTGAATAATAAATTTAACCTAATGCCTGACACACAGAACAGCAAAGTATACATTTTCCCATGCACTTAAGAGGGGCAAGAAGGAGAATACTACAGTCCTCCGCTCATAGGCAGTGATGAGCAGGGAAGGAAGGTAGAGGCAAAGAGAAGGGGTAGATGTGTACTTGTGCTGATGATGGGGCACAGGGTATGCTGATGGGATGAATGGGGCATGTAGGGAAAGCTAGAAGTCAAGAAAGGTGACAAAACAGTTACCAGATCCCCTGTCAGGTGGAGTTCCTGAACATGGAGCCAGGGGGAAGAGCAACTTCCTGGGAGCAGCCCACAGTTCTGTGCTGGCATGCTAGACATCCACATGGAGGCCTCATAAATCAGCTGTGTGTCTGTCAGGACTGTGCAGAAAGAAGTGGGAATGATAGATAAGTGCAGAACTACATGGCAGTGCAGATGGTGTTTAAAGCCAAGGTGCTCCAGTGAGGGAACATGGTGCTGAAGAAGGAAAGGAGACTAAGGACTGAGCCTTGAGGAAACACTTATGCTGAGAGGCTTTGGAGAATCAGAGAACCCAGCATAGAGTCAGAGTGGAAAGTGCAGTGATGTCAGATGAATAACAAAGAAACAGGAGAATGTAGTGAACCAGAAATAAACTGATTTCAAGGAGGTAAGAATGACTGTGTCAAATGTAGCTGATGGAATAAAGTAGAAGAGAAAAATGTGGGGATAATGGAAATGTTCTAAAATTTGGTCCTGGTGAGGGTTGCATAACTCTGCATTTACAAAAATGTATATTTAATTTTATGAATTTTACATCATGTCAATAATACCTCAATAGTTGCTTAAAAATATTTACATACACCTGCCATATGATGAAGCTTTTCTACTCCTGTGTAGCCACCTAGGGTAAATGAAAACACATGTTTATAAAAAAGGATTGTACATGGAAATTCATGCCTGTATTCTTAAGGCTCCAAATTTGAAGCCACAGAAAAATCCACCATGAGTAAAATAGATAAACATTTTGTAACATATTCCATGCCAAAGTCTTAGATGATAAAAGCAAAGAGAAGTGCTGAGTCACACAGCAGCAATAACAAATTTCAAACTATTATTTTGAGGCAATGACACATGCACCAAAGAGTATATTCTGATTTATTTCATTTTTAGGAATTACATGAAGTGGCAAAAATGATGTGTGGGGATAGAAATCACAACAGAGGCTGCATGCATATGGAGGGGTTTGGGTATTGATTGAAGATACAGGAGTTATTTTCTAACTTAATGGAAATTAATGATTCATATCTTGATAGAGTTTTTGGATACTGTAGGGTATGGGGAAGTGAAAAGTTTTAAAATTTAACAGCCATTCAGTTAAGATTGGCACATTTCACTGCATTTTAATTTTACGTCACTTAAAAAATTGAAAAGAGAGAAGAAGGAAGTTTTATTTTCCAAGTCTGCCCTCCTCCACTTTCCCCCAGACCCTCTCATTGATGACCAGACCAAGCTGCCAGTTCCTGTGTGTTCCAAGAAGAATCCTGTGGAGTTCTCTGTGGTTTGTTTTGGCTGACAGATCCATGGTTACTGGGCAGAGCCTGTGGGTGGCTACTGTGCCATTGAGGGGCTGTGAACCTCATCCCTGATATTGGGCTAATCATTGAGAATCTGCAAGAAGTTTTGATGGAGCTAGTGCTAAAAGACATGAGTCCAGGCCTCACATTCCACAGCCACCCTCTGTCATCAGTTACTGGTTGGTTCCTTATTGGTGTTAAGACTTGTCCAGTCTGTTAGAAGAAGCTAGATTTATATAAGACAAGAAAAGGAGCCTGCTGGCACACTGGCTGCACTGAGTGAAGTGTAATGCCAGCTCGTTGACAGGATTAGCTTGCTCATAGAATTTTACAGAGGCTGTGCCATCTTTAGAAGCCAGGTTAGAGAAAGAGACTTTAACAATACACAGCCTTGTAGATACCTACAGAAACGCAAAGAGATTGAAAGAGATGTTGATGAGATTAACTTCACTGGTTCATAAACTAAAGGAATAGAGAATGAAAGGCTCCAAACTAGAAGAGGTGATAATGGAGATGATATATTCACTATAATCTCTCAAAGGAGTCATGAGAACAACCACAATACAAGGTCATACCAAATAATGTGTGGGCCCAACCACCCTCTGATGGCCTTTCCCCCAGGGTTAGGTCTGAGAGTTAAAGCAGTGCTGTCACTTTCCCTCCACTCAGGCCTCCAGAGACTCCAGGCCATGTTCCCCTACCCAGCCTCCTTCTGAAGGTCCTGGAGGCCAGTAGATACAATGGGGCCCTGTCCATTGATTCAAATTCCTCCATATTCTCATCCTGGACAGAACCACAAAGAGTGACTTTGTTTGATGATGACTATAAACTTCTAGAAAAACAAAAGGAAAGATGGGACTTTATTTTCAAAGAAAGTTTGAATAATGTCCCAGTGGTCAAAGAAAGTCCTATTTAAACTTTTAATCAAACTGAAACTTAATCAAACTTCATATCCCAAAACTGTATTTTCTGTTTTATTTATAACTTATTTATATCTTAAGTTATCCTAAATGTTGTATTTCTACTTTATTACTCTATATTTTATAAATATTGTATTTTAATTTAAATATATATATATATAAAATGTTAAGCCCTAAGAGGCATAAAGATCAGCAAAAATACTTATAAGCAGAGTTGAAATCCTAATTGTCATAACTCCTAAATAAATTCAACTTTTTTTTAACTAAATATGTATTAATTAAAACATTAAAAAAATAAATATTTTTGGTGTAAACTGCATTCTTAGAGAGAATTTTATGTCATTTAATATTTATATTCTAAAATAAGAAATGTTAAAAAACAAAATTGGCCAGTTCACATATAAATGCTTTTCTTTCTCTGCCATGTGTTGCACTGAGTTTTCTGACCATGAAGAAATCTTCCTTGGACAATTTGTAGAAATCTCCTCATCCCACTCATCATGCCTCTCCCTCACCATCTGACACACTTCACAGGAAAGCTGAGGGAGCAGCAGGGAGTTCCCTCCTGCAGAAATAGTTGGCATCCCTGGAATTATTTGTTTCAGTCAGAAATGACAATCCTTCTATAGACAATGAGCAACAACTGGGGATTATTAGTGATGGTTTAAGGAAAGCAGGAAGTGACACTTTGAGGATGTTGGGTGGGGAAATAAGACAAAAGACAGAACAATCATTCTAAGAAGGTAAATTATTTCTTCTCAAAATAGAGCTTAGATCTCGGTATGGAATGATAAAGAGGAGAAAGATGTTGCTGTCCTCATGGAGCTGATATTTGCAGGGGGTAGATACTGAACATGGCAATTAAAGAGAGCACAGAGGATGTCATGTGAGGTAAAAGTAAAGGAGAAGAATGCACAGGGAAAGGCAGGAGTGATGGGTGTGGGAATGGGGGCTTGGGACAAGAAATCAGGGAATCCCTTGTAAAGAGGGACACATGAGCAGTGCACCAACCTGGGGATAAGCACTGCAGGATGAAGGCACAAGATAGGTGATGGCTATGAAGTAGATGAGAGAGGGTTGTGTTTGAGGATCAGTCAGAGGCCTGAGAAGACTAAATGCAGTAAGAGAATGGTGGCCAGAGGGTTGGGGGGTAAATGCTGTCACAAGGGTAAAGTTTAATTTTAATTTAAAACAACAGTGGTTGTGATGTAGGAAAAAAGGTATAGTGGGAAGAACAGGTGGAAACACTGACAGGGATTCTTTAAGATGTGAATGTTAATTGCTGCACTGGTATGTGGTTGTGTTGGGAGCAGTGGAGACAAAGAGAAGGGTTCAACTCTGGGTCTTGTTCTGCCGGAGACCTACAGGCTACTGATGCCTCTGTGTTTTTCCCTTCCCTCTCTTTAGTGAGAGTTTCATTTTCCACCTTTCAAGCCAGAGTCTTTTCTCAAATATCTGGCAGTTCTGGCCACCCTTTCACATCCCTCTGCTTGGGGGAATCAGCTGAGAGGGGCTCTGTGTGCTTGGGTGAGTTCTGTATCTCTCAGGGCTCATGGGGATTCACTGGCTGAAGACCCACATGGGTCTGAGGTGGTTGCCTTGGACAATTTCAGTTCTCCAAAAAAGCATCCCCCAGGCTCCTACCTGGGTGTTCTGAGCCTGACTACTAATGTTTTTGGAACTAAGAGGTGCAGCAGAAGGTGGGCTCATTCTACAGGCTTTTTTGGGGGCTCCACTTTCAGTGGGCTTCTCAGCCTCCACCTCACCTATTCCTGCATCTGCAAGTTCACAGCCTCTCTATTCTTTTTCCCATCTAGTTCAAAGTTGGTTTGGAGTAGACAGATATCTGCCTTTGCAGAGTGAAAGGAAATCCATTTGTCTAACTCTTCTCTTCTATGGATTACTTACCTATTTTTTACTTACAGTTTCTGCCTAGTAACAGACCAACCACATTCCCTATTAGTCTGGGCACCAACCTGCCACGGGCCTAAGCAGCCATTGGCTCAGCCTGCTGTCTCTCTGACTACCCAAGGCTGCCTAGAGCCCACCCCTGCATTGCCTGAGATTGGGTCCAGTCTGGGAATTGGCAGCTCCCTCTTTCCATGGGCCAAGAAGGCTGGTGCCAGCTTTGGAGACTGGCCTAGACTGTTCAAGCTCAGTCCCCTCGTCAGACAATCAGGGTGTGTCCTTTGACCATGGCTTGGGATCATGTCCTGGCTGGGGGTCTTCACTGGGAGGGTTTCAGGGCTGGCACAGTGTGCTGAGTGGGTCCCAGGGGGAGACTGGGCATCTATGTAGGGTCAGATGATCCTGCAGAGCTATGGGAGAGCCCCATCCTCAGTGTGAGGTTCAGAAAAAATGGGCACCTGTGGTGGGGAATCCAGTATTGGGAGACCCGCATAAGTGTCATGGCCAGAGTGTGTCTGTAAAATGGTCACTTACGGTGGCAAGTTAGTGCTGGATTTTGATCAGCATTTTAAACTTAGGGGAAGGCGGGTGGTGGGAAACTCTGTGATTTTCTAATTTCCAACCTAAGTTTTGGGGTGTAGAAATTAAACTCTAGTGTGAGACTTGCACCTTTATTTACCTGCTGGGAAACTGAATAGGCCAGGCCTCCCATTGGCCAGCGATGACCCAAACTGATTTTTGGAATCCAGGCTTCTGTCTAGTATCAGGCTATTTGCAGTTCCCATTGACTGGGGCTAAACTTCCTTAATAACAATGATAATATCCCTTATTATATTGAAAGTTTAACAATTGGCAGGCATTTATTTCAGTTGTAGTTTTCATAAGAAGTAATCTCTTTTTTAACTTTTCATTTTGAAAAGAATTTGCTTTGATTATGCATTAACTTTTATGCATATGTATAAACATATATATCTAGTTATATAGTTGTATGACTGGTATATTCAGGAAATAATGCTTGCACATACATTGCATGATCAAAAAAAGAGTGAGTAACTCCACCCATGGGTGGGAATTTTACTACGTAATTTAAGCAAGTTGAAGTGAGGACAGCCAGGGGCTTCTTTTGCTCAGGTCTGTCAACCAATTGCAACTAGTTTTCATACTTCATTGCTTCAACAGAATGTTCTTGACCACAAGAAATGGAATTTGACATCAAAAGATGTTTGCATCTCATTACTTCTAATTTATATATAAATCTTTCCTTTGTATTCTAGAAACAGGGAACAAACAAGTTACTTTTAGGTATTCTGTCACCCTTCACCCATCATTTGTATTTTGTTTTTTCATATGTATTTTCTCAAGAGGCACATCTATGAAAGAGACAGCTATGCAAGGCAGTTTTGAGGGTTTTTATTTGAATTGGTTCATCAAGAACAACAGAAAAGTATAATGCAAACACCTCCATAAATATAATTGACCTGTCTTGGTGTTTTATGGGTTTTATAATGCTTGGTGGATTCTTTCCCATGTGAAGACCCTTCCAAAGGATTCATCCACACATGTTTATATGCACAGAAAATACCCAGAAGAGTTAAACAGAACCACATGAAAGATCTTGAGTTTCTTGTTAGGAATGTATGCATGCATGTATGAATGTATATATTTAGAGGTGATTCTGTGACAATTCCTTTTGTACTGAATAAAAATTAATAATAGCAAACTGCCTTTTTTAAATTAGGGAAAAGACTGATCTGTCCCTCTCATGACACTGAATGCCCTGGTCTCCAGGCCACATATCCACTTTAGGCAGCTGATTCAACAAGGCTGGCTGAGGGCCAGTAGGACTAGTGGGGATCAAATTCACTGTAGGCTATATTTTCTCATTCAGACATTCACACTAACAGATGTACATCTATACCTTTTGGATTCATATATGAAGAGAATATATTTTATATATTTTATATATGTATTATACTTAAGGATACAGAACATGGATTATTTATCCATCTCTAATCATTGTCAACTCCTAAGGACTTCAGAGTTGTCAAAATCCCTTATGCATTAAACCAGGCACCCAGTACCATGCATGGTGGTTCCTTTTAAATGATCAGCTGATAGGGTCACTACAACCTCTAAAACAATAAAGGTATTTGCCACATCTCCTAGGCATGCTCCTAAAGTAAAGGGAAACACATTGCTGTTTCAGACTCCTACAACTCTGATGGTCAGCAATAGCTCAATATCACTAGACCTATAGTGTACACTGCCTCCAAACTGGCTCTGTTTCAGATTGCTGGAGGGCGCTATGCACCAGGGTCTTGAAACACTACAGCCTACATTTCTGTTCTCTCAAAAACCAACAGTGCTCAGTATGCAGTGTAAAAAATATACCAAGTGAAGCAATAACTGCCAAAGGAATGTGAATAAAACCTAAATAAATATAATTGTCACTATGGCCTGCTCCCATGGAGGGACATGTATGGTATGGCAAACCTAGAGCTCACCCATTGGCAGCTCATGTCTTAAGGCCTATGGAAAAAACTTCAACTGTCATTTTGCTTACTGAAAAGGATCTCCCTCTCTGGGTACCTAGTAAACATTTATGTTTACATCCTTAAGCTTAATCTTGCTTCACATGAGCTCATCCAAAGTCTTCCTGGGCTAGGCTGCCACCATGGCAGCTGCACACAACCAAATGTTCTGTTGGGTATGCAGATATGTGCCAGCCTTCAGTAGCTCCAATTTTCCTTGGAATATCTTTCCCTTATCCTTGACTAATTGGAGTAATTGGTTAATGACTATAAATCATAGATGCCCTTCTAGACGGCAACTCCCAAAACCCACAAACTCCTTTACTTACCCTGTTTCTGTTAATATGTCTCTTCTATAGACAGTAAACATGTCAATAAAACCTATTCCATACATTGCATCAGTTTGGGATGGCCTTACATTAATGGTAGCAGAACATGGTGTCCTAGATGCTCAAGCAGCCTTTTGTCTCAAAAGAAACAATGGGAGACTTAACAAATTTCCCTTAAACACCCCTGCCCTGCTGCAGGGATCATGCCCTGGGGAGGACTGGCAGATAAACTTAAACCATATGCCATCTTGCAAAGGTCATAAATACCTTTTCCTGCCAAACTGTTAGGGATATGTCAGACCAAAGAAAGACTTGCATAAGTCTATCTTGGTGAGTAATCAGCACTTATTTTGGGGGCTTATGTGGGGTCCTCATCTTAGGTAGTGGGAAAATGAGATGGTTCCAAGCCTAGCCCTGGCCTAGTCCTCATACTTGGTGGCTAAAGGAGAGGTGGTACAGCCCAGTCTTGACATCTGCACTCACTATCAGAAGAGAATTATTTTATGAAGCGTGTCAATGTGCAGCAGGGGAAATTGAGTTGTTTTCTAAGGAATGAAGTGAATGCTGAAAAACCAAAAGGACAGGAAAAAGATCCTAAAGGAACAGATGTTTCCTGCAAGGCAGGAAAGGCTGATTGATATTGGGGTGATTATAAGAGGTGACTAGAGAGTTTGGGGAAGACAGATGCCATGGCAGGCCTCTGGAAAAACAGGTTAGCATCATAGTGCAAGATCCACTGATTAGTCACCAGTCACAGGGACTTGAAATTTTAACTATTTAAGGATTCTGCTATTTGGAGTGGGGGAAAGACCTGGAAGGGTTGGGAGAGAAAATACAAAGTCAGATATGCTACAACTATCCAGAACTCACCCCCCACACTCCTGGTGGTGATTAGACAGTCCAGGCTAGTGTGAGACACAGGCAGTGAGGATCCTTTTAAACATGCACACCCACAGTGATGTGCATGGGGTCACGCCTCAGTCCACAGGTCCTGGCACAATTAGTGGCTCAGAACCACATTGGGGGTTTGGTTCATGCTGTCTTGCATGCACATGTGTCAGATGAGACAAATTACTGACCAGAGGAATTAATTCAAGTCCACTTAGACCTATGTTCCTTGAGTCCCAGGTGGTGGCAAATTGGTGCCATCACTAGAGAAAATTGGGGTCTTGGATGATTATATTGGTCATGAAAATGAACCTCCTATAGAGGTAGGAAGTTGTATCCACTCCACTTGAAGCTGAGTGGGCTCTGTGTCTTCTGTGAACAATAGAAGTGGAAGCAAGATTCACAATCCTGTTGTATAATTCAGAAGGCGAGAAACTAGCATATTCTACTTCATGTCTCCTGGATCACTATTTTTGGGATTCCTGAGCCACAGGTAAGGAGTCTGATCATCCTGAGAATATCAGGCTACAGTGGCCATTAGCACATGTCTGGTTGACAGAGCCAGTTGAGGCTAGCCTTCCAGTCATCTCTCCCAAGGCAGCAGAAATATGAATGAAAATATCAGGACTTATGAAACCTAAGGAGACACTACCTGAATTCTGTAAAGTGACCCTGGGTCAGACCATGTGGAAGAGGAGAATTACCAAGATGAGCTTTCATATTCCTATGATTATTCTTGGTAAGATGGGATATTATACACAGTCAATGTTATACTACAGAAAAAATGGGTATAAATGATAATGGCCTATTATTTTGTCAATTATATGTTTGCTTCATCAAAACTTCAGTAATAAATATAAATCTCATTAACAGATATGAAAAAAAACAGGATCAAGTTCCTACTAGATCAGTGAACTAGGATGCTGACCTGTTTTTCCAGAGGCCTGCCATTGCACCTCTCTTCCCCAAACTGCCTAATCACCTCCTATAATCATCCTAATATGGATAAGCCTTTTCTGAATATACACACATTGAATATGTATATAGCTTATATATATATATACTTAAAACATATCAATAGGTTTACTGAGAAAATTTTTGCCAATGATTATCACATAGAATTGGGAATGGGATGTCATGTTCATTGGGATTTTAATTTTCACAGTACATTCTTTTCATTTTATGGTGCAACTCCCCTTTTCTTTTAAAGCATCAAAAGCAGAATTTAAGGAAAATCCAGGGAGCAGGTCCTGGAAAGTCCATCTTGCCCTGCCCTTATATGTGCTGTTTCATTAAGCATGACCCTAGAATCCCTATACCTTTGGTAAAATGACTCCATTCCCAGTGTGACAACCTGACAATTCACACCAAAATCCTTGGACATTCTCTAAGAAAACCTCAGTTTTTATCAGCTCATGCCATGTCTTATCTAGATGTCTGAGCCTTCAGTCATTCATCAACACACAGACTCATCTTCACAAACAACTTTCTGCAGTGACTTCTTTTCTCCTCTACCAGCAATTACTGAGGGATCATATCTTAAGTACTGTTATTTCCCTAAGTACTGTGATTTTACCTTTGAGTGGTACCAAACTATCTACACTGAAGGATTTTCAGTGCACACGGCAGAATCCTGAGGCCACTCAAGGAAATTCAGTTACACCTTAGAGAACAGTAGCTATCAAGTGGTGAGAAGACCTAGGCATAGAGGAAAAGAGGGAGAAATCTTTTCAGGATTAAGAGACACAGGGCTGGTCTTCCTCTTTCAAAGAAAGTCAGGTACATGATGTATTAGTCAGCCAAAGGGTTGCTGATGCAAAATACCAGAAAATGGTTGGTTTTTATAAAGGGTATTTATTTGAGGTAGAAGCTTACAGTTACCTGGCCATAAAGTGAAAGTTACTTCCCTCATCAAATTCTATTGTCATGTGTTGGAGCAAGATGGCTGCTGTTGTCTATGAGAATTCAGTCTTTCTGGGTTCCTCTCTTCCCAGGGCATGTTTCTCTCTGGGCTCAGATGCCCTGCTCTCTCCACAAGGCCAGCTGTAGTATGGTAATCAGCTCTGTCTCTCTCCCCAGGGCTTGATTGTCTCTCGGTTCAGTTGTTCTGCTCCTCTGTGTGCTTACTTCCCAGGCTCCAGCTCAAAACTCCAGCATCAAATCTCCAATAACTCCTTTGCTTTGCTGTGTAATTTTATCTGTAAGTCCTTGCCAACCAAGGAGGCAAGAACTCAATGTACTACTGATGTGGCCCAATCAAAGACTTAATTATTATTTAATCAAGTAAAAGTGAAACTTCTGAATCCAGTACAATCTAATGTGCAAACAGGCCAGTTTACAAACATAATCCAATAACTATTTTTGGAATTCATAAATAATATCAAACTACTACACATGAGAAAGCAAAGAAGGGGCTCATGAGTTTTTACTTGGAAGGATATGAGGCCCTGACAAAGATCTTCCTCTGATACTGCACAGGTCCTCCCTGTCACTCCTTTTTTGAACCTACTTCTGCAGCCAAGCTCTGACCCCAAACTGTTGAGGTCTGAGGTGACATTTATATAACATACAATGAGAATAGTAGCAGTGGAGGGCAGCATGGTTCTGGGGAGAGAAAATTGGATTATTTGATCTGTACAGCCCTACTCTCCCCACAAATGTCCTCAAGAATGATGTAATACTGGTACCAGACCTTTGAGAGAGTCCTATTGTGAACAAATGTTCTAAGTTGCCATGTTTTGTGATTTAAATCCTCCCTTAGTGTTGCTGGTCTGTCAGTTGGTTCTGGCAACTGCATGATTCTAAAGAGGTTCCTAAAATGAAAAATATGCTTCTCTGTGACAACAGGTAATTCCTTAATCCTATTCTATAGTCAAATCACCTGTTACCTTGGTCTTGTTTTCTCATATTTTTGATAAATGGAACATAGTTTCTTCTTCAGAATATGATTAAGATGAAAGAATATTTAACTTTTCAATTACAATTGTATGCATATTAACTAAGGTATTCATTTACATTATTATTTTTATCTTATTATGAATTTATTTTTATTGTCTCCTTCAATGAAAACACAGTTGTTTCTGGCTTTGAAAGGAACTGGCCTTCTTTAGGGGGAGGAAGTGAAAATGAGCAAGGCAGGTCAGGATGGAAGGAGGGTCATAGAGGAGAGAAAGTAGCATGTCTACTTCCCCAAGGCTGGAGTTCATTTTTCTAGGGCAGCCCTTTAACTCAAAAGAAATGCTCTCAACATTGGTTTATATTTCTCTAAACTGTCTCTAAGATTAATGGGTGGATCATAATTGTTTGAGTGATTCTTTTTACTTCTACTACTAGAGATAATATTTTTATTACCAGATCTTTTATTTCTTCATTTTGTCTCCATTTAAATTAGGAAATCTAAGAAAAGATGGTTATGCCTAAGTTAAGTTTCTCTTATTCTTCATATTCCTCTTTCATCAAACTATCTATAAGGTACTTTATTTTCCCCCTGTACTGTTTACTTTAGATATACCATTACCAATGAAGGCCCAGGTTTTATGAGACCTGAAGGAGGAATGGGCTTTCCTCAAGTAAAACAGAAGAATTAGTATATCAAGTTAGAATGCTGGCATAGGATAGTTTAATCAAAAAAGCATATATAATTAACAAAAGGGCTTATGAGACTTATCTGGAAAGTGTTTTTACAAGCAATGTTTCTATATCACTTTTTTGTTTTTGTTTTAAATTTCATGATAATCTCTTCATTTTCCTGTTCGCTCCATGTTTATCACTTCTTTTACCTTCAGGTCACCTTCATGTATGTTTTCTAGCATGGGGAATCTATTCCTTTCTTTGCCCAAGTCCATTCAGGGTAGCTTTCTTCATTAATTTGTTCTAACAGTTGACAGTTGGGTCATTTGCTTGTGTTCTTGTTTTGACACTTTGCCACTTCTCTCATAATTCTAATTTAAATTGCAGAAACGTATTTTTCACCAAGTTAAAATATTTTAGAAATGTGTATTTTTTATACTCCCCCACATGTTCTAGAGATTTTATTACTAGAGAGCATTTTGCATATTTTATGAATTATTTTTATACAAAATGATTCATGTACTTCTCCTAAACTACTACAAACATTACTTCATCACATTTTCTTCACTAAAATGGTAGATTTTATGATTCCTGAAAGATGAAAGTCTTTTCTCTGAGATAGCAGGTCGGAAACAGAACATAAGTTCATGAGTGCTTAGAAGAGGGAAGATTGACATAGAAAGGAGCAAGTGTATTTTTCCTAAAATGGCATTTAAAAATGGAAAGAATGGGATATTTAAGTATTTCTAGGAAAAATAAAATATCCATTAGTGAATATTTGAACTCGGTTAAATACAGGTTCTCACAAGTAATTCCATTTATCTGCAACATCCCTTTAAGACTAAAGAGTCTATGTCACCATGGTATCATGTGTTTATTGGAATCCTTTGCTGTATTGTTTTTTTCTTATTAGACTCGCTCAGTGTTTCTGGTCACACAGTGTTTCCTTATTTCATTAACTACTAGACATTTTCATGGAAATTTCTTTGGAATGGAGTGATTTTGCTCTCTGATATGGCAAGGTATTGTCTGAGTACATTTCACGATCCAATTCCTTCAACTTTTAAGTCAATGTTTGCTTGAATTTGTTTAGGTGGATTCCTTTTATAGTTTTTGTCTCATTTCCTGAATCAGTATGTAATTCAATTAGGGATACTAATGACACAGTATGCATTTCTAGATAAATACTGTGGTCATTAGAACACTAAACCAACTTACAGTCAACAAATAATCTTATTTGTTCCATTAAACAAAATGGAAACTGGTCAGCTAATATTTCCAGGTATTATCGTTAAGAGAGTTACACACACACAGGCAGGAGCAGTCTTAGAATGGTTGTCTCAAATGTTCATTCTCCCTAAAAGCTTCTGGATGGTGTTGTTGAGATGAACATCTCCTGGGATATTTTTAATAAAATTCTTTTTATTAAAAGGTCTAATTGTCACAGCAATAATTTTCAAACATGACAATTTTCAAGATCAGACAAGTGTGGGGTTGGGGGAAGCAAATGAAAACATTGCAAAAAGTGGAGAAGGGGAGTATTTAAACTTTGAATTTCTTAATATTTAGAGAGTAATTCATTTTTTCACTCCATCTGAATATTTTCTCAACAGTATGTGTGGTTTTCAAGGTTTTGCTAAGAGATGCATATACTTGAACATGCAGTGTCTGAAAAATTATTCTGCTTTGAAAAATGCAGTGCTCCTGGAATTTTATTCTAAAATATGAATGAAAATCCTGGAGTTGTGCTTGATCTATGAAAGATATTTTCATAAGTTTTCTTCTCACAAAAAATATATAATTTGCAAAAAACTAAGTGCAAGCTAAAACACAATGCGTGATTGTAGGAATTATGTAAGCAGACATGCTGGCTGGAAAAATATTTGAAAAGGTATTTTGTGTAAAGAATGCACATAAAATTTCATTATGAATATTGGGTGCACTTCTAAAAATTTTGTTTTTTGTTTTGTTTTTATTTTTAAAGAAGCTTTAGATTACATAAATGTTACATAAAATATATGACGGATCCCCATATGCCCCAGTTCCTCCCCCTCCCACACTTTCCCACATCAACAACGTCCCTCATTAATGTGGTACATTTGTTACAACTGATGAACACATAGTGAAGCATTGCTACTAACCATGGATTACATATGATCAAGCTTATCAATGCATCATGGGAAATCTCTCCATGAAATCCAGAAGAGGCACCAAGAACCAGTAATTTAATTTGTTTTTTGTTGTTGTTGTTTTTTGTTTTTGTTTACATAAATGTTATTTGTTATATATATATATATATATATATACATTTTATAAAGGTGCCTATATTACCCAAATATTACTCAGAAACTACAGGGATTCCCATGCTCCCCGCAGCCCACACCCCCCAAAACACCCCACACTACCATTCCCCATTGTGTGGTACTACACCCGCAATGGATATACACATCCTGCGGACTTGCCACCGAGCATAGACCACAGTTCACATCACAGACCACACTCTCTCCCACCCAGTTCTGCATGGTATATTCTGATGGAAAATGGCCTACATTCGTCGCTGCTTCGCCAATCAGGACAACCCCCAAAGTCCCAAAAAAGCCCGAGTATTTCAACTGCCCCTCCTCTCCCTGCCCCAAAAATGTCCAGTGGCCACCGGCTCCACCTCACTGTTACAATTTCTTCCATTGCTTGAATCACAATATGTCTACAACAGAATACCACCAATTCCACTCTAGTCCACAGCTCCTCCCCCAATCCTGAGGGGACTTGGAAGGTGATGTCCACTCCACCTCCAAGTGAGAGAGGGCTTATATTCCATGGATATAGTGGATGGAATTATCTTGCCTTAAGCTGCAGGCCCTCTCCATTCCCTGGGATGGCTGTTGCCCATCGTCGTCTCCTCGCCAGGTTACTTGGATGAGTCCATTGAGCTGTAGGGTAGGAGTTGCAGCTCCACTGATATTCCAGGCACAGCTGGCACATAGGTGGGCCAGAGGATACAGTCTCTGGAAGTACACCTAAAAACTCCTGTATCACATATAAGTTTGAGTAGAAGGGACTGATGGACCATGTGCAGGGATGACTTGTTTGAGTCCAACTCTGTCACTCTCAGGGACACAGATGCCAATGAAGAGCCCACTAATTAGGCATCATTCTCTGGGGCTATCCCCACTTGTATAGAACCTGGGTGTCACCAGAGCCCTTAGGGGTCCCTCAGTGTGGGGTGATATCCACTTAGGTGTTCTATGACATGCTACTGAGGTATGCATAAGTATTACCTCTGGGATGACCTCCCAAATCTCTTTGAAGTCTCTTAGCCATGTGAACTCATTTCTCTTTACCCTTTCCTCCTTTTATTCAAGGTCTTTTTCTGAACGTGTTGCCAGTTGGCGCTTGGTATTAATCCCTCGTTGCCAGGGAAGCTCATCCCCGGAAGTCATGTCCCACGTTGGGGGGAAGTTAATGCATTCAAATGCTGAGTTTGGCTTAGAGAGAGGTCACATTTGAGCAACAAGGAGGCTCTCAGGTGGTAACCCTTAGGCACCCCATAACAGTAGGCTAAGTTTCAATTAGAAGAGCAAATACTCATAAGGCTAGTCCTCAATAACAAGAACCCAACAGTGGGCCATCTTCTTTTGCCAGACACTGCCTCTGCACTCTGGGGACGGTTGCTGCTCCCTTGGGGAATGTAGCAGAGCTCTCCAGGGTGGGAATTCAATTCCCTCATTAAGCAATTGTCTACCCACCGTGACCATGCCCCATCCCTTGATCATTTGAACAATTTTATATATCTTTCATGTATATTCAGATGGACTTACTCCCATGAATCCCCCATCCCTGACACCCCCCAATGATCCTCTGCAGCCCCCGTTGTAACCTTTCTGTGATCCAAACCTTCCTTGAATATGAATCCAATATAATAACAAAATACAATTAATAGAAAAAGAAATAATAATGATAATCTTAAATGCAAGAGATAAGTACAAGGAGACTCAGAAGAAAAAAAAAGAAAACTAATCTAATAATAAAATATAATTAGCAAATTGGGACCTTTTAAAAAATGGAAAAAAAACAAAAAACAAATAAAACCCTTATTTTTTCTTAAAGAAATTATTCTATTTTCCTTTTATCACTGTAATATCGGATGTCCAGTGTATCGTGAAACCTTCCCCATCTCATTTCCCAGTGTCTCCCAAATTTCAGTTTAATTTTCAAAGAAGTTTTAGGTCACAGCAAAGTCACACACAGAATATTAGAGACTCCCACATACCCAACCTCCCTCCCGCTTCCCCACCCCATATTAAAAACTTTTTTTTTTTTTATGGA
>JAQZBX010018206.1:0-34835 GCA_029593785.1 Cabassous unicinctus | reverse complement strand
AATAGAAATCTAGAATACTTTTTTTCTTAAAAAGTCCCTAAGAAAAGAAGTTTGGTTTGGAAAGGTTTAATCCCTCATTTTACAGATAGGCAAAATGTATCCTATAAATTGAGTTGCAAAAGTCCACCTAAGATACTAAATGCTGGTGATAAACCAAGCCTGATTTATTATATGACCATCCTGTATGGGAAAAGACTGTAACTTTGGATATCTTTGGTCAACCTTAAGAGATATAACAGGGGGACAGATGTGGCTCAGGTGGTTGGGCTCCATCTCCCACATGGAGGGATCTGAGTTCGATCCCTGGGACCTACCAGTAAAAATTTAAAAAAAGAAAAATATAGAAGGCGTGTGGGCCACCAGACCCCGTGAGCGGGCGAGCCACCAGGCCCCATGTGAGGGTGCGCGGCCAGGCCCTGCGAGCCATGCAGCAAGATGATGACGTAACAGGAGAGTGACACAGGGGAGAGCCAAGACAAGACGCACTGAAAAACCAGGAACCAAGGTGGCACAGGCAGTAGGACGCCTCTCTCCCACATCAGAGATTCCGAGGATCAAATCCCAGTGAAGACAGGAGGAGAAAGATGAGAAGAGGGCAGGAAACGGGCACAGAGAGTTGCCCAGTGAATGGACACAGAAACAGCAAAAATGGGGACAGGGGGGTAAAAATGGATAAAAGTAAATAAATAAATCCTTAAAAAAAAATGTATAGGGGAGGAAGATACGGACTATACTTTGACGATGCTCTTTCATGATTTGTTAACAAATGTTTCACAACAATGCAGAGTGTTTGGGAGGAGCGGGGTGTTGTATGGGAGCCCTGTATGACGTTATACATGTTTGTTTTGTAAGTTCATGACGTTTACTGAACACTTATAGTTTATGTATGTTCATGTATGAATATATCAATAAATTGTTTTTTAAAAAAAGGGATTATGAATCTGATAAGGTACTTATAGCAGGTACAAACGTTGTGTAAAATGGAAAAAGCAACAATCTTCCAATAAAATTGTTTTAAATAGTAAAAAAAAAAAAAGGAAATTATTTCACCACTAGAAAAGCGATTTATAGGGTGCAGATGTGGCACAATCGGTTGAGCTCCCGCCTCCCACAAGGGAGGTCGCGGGTTCGGTTCCCGTACCTCCTGAAAAAACAAAAACAAACAATAAGCAAAACAAACAAACAAAAAAACAACTCAGGGAAGCTGATGTGGCTCAGTGGTTGAGTGCCGGCTTCCCACACATGAGGTCCCAGGTTCAATCCCCAGCCCCCAGTATCTAAAAAAAATAAATAAATAAATAATGTGATTTATAGATATAGACTTTGGTGTGACAATTTGTTCATGTTTATTATTAATCCTATTAACAATTCATGCAGTCAATAAATAATTGTTGGAAAGGGGACGCGGCTCAAGCGATTGGTCCTCCATCTACCATATAGGAGGTCCAGGGTTCAATTCCCAGGGCCTCCTGGTAAAAAAATGGCCCACATGGTGAGCCAGCCCACGTGGAGTGCTGGCCCACGCAGAATGCTGGCCCATGACGAGAGCTGGTGCAGTAAGAAGACACAACAAAAAAAAACACATAAGAGAGACAACAAGAGATGCAGCAGACCAGGGAGTTGAGGTGGCACAAGAGATTGAGTTCCTCTCTCCACTCTGGAAATTCCCAGAATCAGTTCCCAGTGCCGCCTAAAAAGAAGACAGACACAGAAGAAAACACAGAGAGCAGATAGCGAGGGCAAAACACTGGGGGAGGGGGTGGGGGGGAGGGAATAAATAAATGAATCTTAAAAAACAAAAAAACAAAAAAAAAAATTGTTGAGTTCCTCCTATATGGCAAGCACTAGCAATATGAAAGACTAAACGAGATAGGCCTGTTTCTTCCCTTCATTCTAGGAGAGATAAACATTTTTTAAAATTTCACAATTGGGTAAGCACTTCAATAGCATGAGAACATATAATTGAAGGACCAGGCTTATGTTCTTTTGTTTGTTTGCTTTTCTTGCTGTTTTGGTTTTCTTCTTTTAATTTTGGCAGTGGGTTGGGGGTGAGGGGGAATGGAGTGGTGAAGTAAGGCTCTCTTAAGTATATGATATTTAAAGGGCACTCTGAGAAATTTGATAAAGTTCAAACAGGGAAAGAACAGGCAAGGAGGGAAGAACATTCCTGGCAGAAGCAACAGCCTGAGCCTAGCCCTAAGACAAGAAGGTACATGTTACATTTAAGGAACTCAACCAAAGCCAGCATGGCCAGCTCATGGAGAGAGAGGAGGAAATGGCTCAAGATAAACCTGGAAATGTGGGCAGGAGTCCGATTATATAGGTGAGGGACATAATCATATTATCAACTAATAATAATACATCTTTAATATAGTACAACAACTTACAAAGCACTTTTTTCAATAAGCAAAATTTATTTTATTCTATATGAACATTAATAGCATAGTAATATTTTCCATCACCTTTGTACCTTAAACAATTCTAGCACAATGACTTTCTTAAAAGAAACTCTTTATAGCAAGATTTGTTGAATGAATGAAATAAAAAGAATGACAATTAGCATTTACTGGTTTCCTAAGATTCACCAATTTTTAGGCTAGGAATATCAACTATAGCATCTCATCTAAACCTCACAATTACACCCATTTCAAAGATGAAAAGAAACAAAAGCTCAGAGAGGGCAAGTGACTTCCCCAAAACCAAATAGCTTTGCCTTTTGAACCTAAGTGTGTTTTATACAAAGCACTTTTAACTTATGTTTTCTCTTTTGCTCCTCAACAAACTTGTGTAGTTATTATTATTATTTTTTAGGAGGTACCGGGGATTGAACCCAGGACCTCATACATGGGAAGCAGGCACTCAACCACTTGAGCTACATCCACTCTCCTGTAGTTATTATCATTCAAAATCGAATTACATCACTCCTTTTTAGAATGCCCACAGGGAAAGGTCCAAGTTATTTAGTTATATCAAAATCACCTTGTCTCCTGGTAGTTACAACTCCTAATCATCCTCAAGATTCTATACATGCTCCTTTCCTCTAAGAAACCTATATTGATCATAATTTCATCACAGCCCTTTCTAAAAATCATAAAATATTTGAAGCATTAAAAATTGCCACATATCCACAACCCAGCTTAAGGAATATATCCTGACACAACTCTTCTTTTTTTTAATTATGTATTTGCAAGTCTTTTGACCATCAGGTTGTGAACTCCTTCAAGGTAGGGAATGTTTATTGATATAGGCAAGATCTAGCACTAAGCACTAAACAATTGTTTAATGTAATGTATTCCCCAATACAGGTGTGCTGAGGTTCACTGTGCTCAAGGTCACAAAGCCAATACATCACTGAACTCTGTTCAAGTATAAAGTAATTTTGCCTTTTCTTTTCCCTTACAGGTTTGCAACTTCATAATACTCAGGATATTTACTCACGATCAAACAGCAAATAAAACTGTCAGTCCGCATGCTATCAGGCCATTGTCTAAACATACCAAAAAGGTATTCACTGAACAAATTAGCTAATGAAGTCTACAGTACTATACTGAATGCTGGGAACGTAAATTTCAATTACACAAATTCCATGCCTTGGAAAAACTCAAGACTCTTTTCTTAAGCATGCTTCCCACTAAAGTTTTTGAGAAGGAAAAGTCTCTCTTAAAGAGGTGGTCCAAGGTTCAGCTACTTCCAGATTTAAATACATGCCGCCATAGATCAACCCAGGATGGGAAAATAAGTCAGTCACAATGGAGTACCCGCTGCGATGTTAACCAGTTCCTTTCCCCTTCAGAAAAGAAATTTTAGTAGGAAAAAGGAAGTTGTGTAGTGTGTGTAAAAGTGCTATGAAGGGGAGTGGGAAAGGGAGTAAATAAAAAGAGAAATCCGATGCCCTTTTTAAAGAGAAAACGAAACGTAAAGTAGTATTTAGAAGAATCATATATGTTCACAGATCTTCTACACATCTTTTCTGCACAGACTTGGAACCCTTACACATCACTTGGTAAAAGGCCTTGGCTGCAAAGCTTCAGCAGTCACCTGTCCCGCCTCCTCCGTGCCACCCAGCAGCCACAGGAAGAATATGACAGCCTCACCACCTGGTCCCTCCCTCCTTATAGTGGAAGCTGCCCTGGACCAGTGGATTGGCGCGGAGGTAGGTCAGTTAGTCTACTGATGAGCACACCATAGCGGGAAGCGCCGGGGACCCAGCCCATGGCCGGGCCAAGACAGGAGACCGCCTCAGCCTTCACCTCAGCCTGGCCGGTGCCGACGAGAGACCGGAGAACTCAGCTCTCCGACACCAGCAGGTACTTTCGAACCGCCTGCGGCGCTTTTGGTCTTTCCGCACCCGCCTTGCCCGCAGTTACCTTCCCAAGTGACATCGTAAAGCTCTGAGACCTTCGCCATCTTCCCAGAACATAGAGACAGCGGGTGAGGGGGCGGAGAGACGCGTTACGTGACGGGCGGTAACGAGTTACAGCGCCATTTCTCATAGGCCGAGAGAGCGGAGGGGGCGGTACCCACCGCGCACATGCACGCGGCTCGGCGGAGGGGCTTTCGGGGAAGGGGGCGGAGCGAAGTGGCCGGCGCGGGGCGAGCTTGGAGTTTGAGGACGCCTTGTCTGCTGGCCAGGCAGCGCAGTAAGTTCGGAGTGAGGTGTCGTTTTAATTTACGCTGGGCTTTTTAATGTCCACCAGGTACGGGTTTTCATTTTTCACTACATAGGTGTATTCAATCTCTTCACACTCCCCAGTTAGTGCCTTGTTCTCTCTTCATGGCCTACTGCAGCTTTCTGCCCCGAATATCTTATCTGTCCCAACTTTCTTCCTTCCGTTTCCTTTTTAATGTTCAGTTAAACTGATAATTCAAGATTTCCATTAAATCTTTTTGAGGCAGTAGGCGGGATTCTGCCTTTACTCTTTCCTGTGGCTGAGGACTTGTTAATGCTCCCATGAATATTCTGGTGGCAACCTGTACCCTTCGTTAATGCTCATCATGGATGTAATTACTCTGTTTGCCTGCCACTCTAGATTTGAAGCTCCGTAAGAGCAGCCTCAGTTTAAGTGCTTAATATTCAATGAATGAGTGAATGAATGAATGAATGAAATATTGAATCGATGTACGGATCACAGCTCCAGCACTTCCTTCACAGCCCCAGTGCTGCTACTTCCTCCTAACACCACTGGGAAACCTCCTCCTCCCTTTCCCACTAGAGTATTTATTTGCTTTCAGGAACCTTTGGTCCTAGCCTCCAAGAGCTAGAGAAAAATGTCTGGCCTGGAAGCAAAAGCTGAAAAATTCATAAGTGAACATGTAGTATTTGAAGCCAGGAGAATATGAGTTGTAGAGGGGAAAGTATGAAGTGGGGAAAGAAGACTAAAAATCTGTCTGAGACAGCCATAGTTAAGAACGAGTGAAAAAGAGTCAATCAAAATTTGAAGAACGAGAAGAGAGGCATATCACAAGCCAAAGGAGTAGAGTTAAAAGAAAAGAAAAAAAAAATATCAATGGCACATGCCACAAAGCAGTCACACAATGACAGAAAAAGCAAGTGAATTTATAGTCTTGGATTAGATTCTGAATGAGCCTCATTCTTGCCAGACTAAACAAACCATTTTAAAAACCCTTCATTCAAAATGTAAATATCAGAAATTCACATATTCTCCTAATGGTTATATAAAACAACCCAGTGTGATGGAAAGGACAAGCCCTCTTGTGTCAAACTTGAATCCAGGCTCTGTCACTTAATAGCTGGGTGACTCTCAGCATTTTCTCTCTCTCAGCATCAGAGATGCTCATGTATACAAAGAAGCTAATAATATCTATTGAAAAAGAAAATATCTACCTTGTAGAGTTGTTATCAATATGCAGCTAAAGCATCTGCAGGGCACTCTCGTGAAGGTATCAGTCTTAACGGCTATAAACACTATTTGTATTTATATGCTGATGTCTCCCAAATTCATAAATCCAGTCCTTCTCCCCTGAAACTCAGTCATGCTTGCTTGACATATTCATTTGGATGTCTAATTCGTATCTCAAAGTTAGCATGTCCCAAACAGAACTCTGGATTCCTGCCTCCCCTACAACCTGTTGTTTCCCATCTCTGTTGATGAAACCGTCCCCCTACGTGCTCCAGCTAAAATTCTAGGAAGCATCCTTTACTCCTCTTTGCTCTTCTGCAAGTCTTGAAATAGCTGTCTTCCTTTTGGCATTCATATCTCTGTTTGAATCCATTCAGAGAGGCCTTTCTTGAGAAAAAGTAGCCTCTAGTCAATGCCTATCACATCATCATGACACTTGTCACCATTTGACATTTTTTCTCTGTTTACTTAATTTTTGTATCTCCATTACTGTATAAGCTCCTTAAGAGTAGGAACTTGTCATTTTAACCTTGCAACATGGAGCTTTGAGAAATACCTGACACAAAGTAAATGTTTGTTGAATGAATTAATGAAGTAGATACTCAAAAAATGATAGCTCATATTAGAATTATTAAGGATAATATTTCATAGTAGTATACATATGAGCTCTATTGTTTAGTTATGGATAGAATGTTTTCTTTTTATATATGATGCTCATTTCAGGTGGCTTGCCTTCCTCAGACATACTCAGAAACAAACCTATGTCAGTGCCAAAAAGTCTATATTCTTCTTTAACGTTTTAGAACAAGTTATTATAACTGTAAATAAAAAGAAATATCTCCTATAGATAAAACTGTAACCTTGAAAGTATAAACATTGACCATACCATCTATAAATGCACCTTTACGAGAAGTCTTAAAGGTTTGCCTCTCCTTTGAAGAAGAAGAGCTTTTAATTCATGTACATTGAAAATATTAATCCAATTTATCTGATTGAGCACTGTCTAATATTGGTGGCAAATATCAGGGAAACATCCAGGCAGCCAAGTAATAGACTATATTAATACATTTGTGAATATTATGTACCAGACACCATGAGAAGCATTATCGCATTTAATGAGCTCAACAACATAATAGAAAAGACACATGAATGTGGTCTATGATATGTGAGGCTATATTGTGAGTTCAGGTTGCTCTTTACAAGACTACATTTGAATAGTTAGATAATAAATTAAGATGAACTAGAGTCAGATGGGAATAACTTAATGCCCAAATTGTCTTTGATGGGATAAACTTTGATTATTTATCAAGCCAGATTGGCTTTAAGCAAGGGTCAGGGTTTACTTAATTCAATTAATATCATGAAACTTTATGAAAGAGTAAAGCAACTTCTTTAATAAACTTTAAAGCATTAATAAAATGCACATTATTTAACACAGAGAATGATACCATTTTAATTGATTGCACAATATTCAATAGTCTCATCAAATTATGTATTTAGAATCTTCTGTTTGCTTTGTCCTGTCTTAATCACAGTAAATTAAAGTATCCTATATTATCCTACATTATATAGCAGTTTATAAACCCTATTCACTACAATTATCCATCAAAGTAAATTGGTCTTAGTACAATTCTCATATAAAACTTACCGTAGCTTTTAAATCATGTTATTGTTTCTAATTAGTGAATTATAGTTATAATTCTTTCATAATTAAGGGAAAATATCACTTATTTAATCTTCATTCCATGTCAGCCGATTTTCATTGTGACACATTCACATTTGGAAGGAAATTTTCCTTATAGTTTTATTTACCAAAAGCCAGATTAGCTTATTGAACATTGTTTTTATTGCATTTTTAAAGATACTATCTAATTTAATGTTCCCAAGAACACAAAAGCCTATGCCCCCTTTGCTGGGACAACTGTCCCCTTTAGGCACTTCTACATTTTCCAAGTTTGCCGTCATTTGCAATATATATGTTTTAAAATGTGCCCTCCAAAAACAGTCTTTGGAAAACATTTCCAGTGAGATCACTTTGGTCTTTTCTCAGTAGAATTCACAAATTGATAATTACCCCTCTGTGCCGTGGTTGCAACAGTGAAGAGGAAAGTACATCCACAAAGAGTACACCCAGAATTCTCCCGTATAGGTAATAAATTAGAGTTTTGTTTTGTTTTTGTTTTTTTTGAGGTTTATTACTATACTTAAGTGTCCACTTTTTTGAAGGATTTTTATTTAATTTCCCCAAAGTGCATATTCTGTTCTGATGCACACATGCATCTGTTCATATGTAATAGTCCTTGTGCAAAAATCCATTTTGTAAACAGCCCTTTTGAGTCCCAAACATCCAGAAGTCCCTGAGTACTATTACTGTGACCTGATGGTCCCTGGATCCCACTTAGACTGTATTTTCTACAGTAGATCTATAGCTGAATTTTTTACCTGAAAAATGTTCAAAAAGGTATTTATTCACAATAGATAAAATGCATTATGGCTAAATTCATTCAAAGACATTCTAAATATTAACTTATGCAAATATTATAATGACATGTAATGTTGTTACAAATGCAATTTTCATTTTTGAACAGTCTCTCTCTTTGTTGCTTTGTTGGTATACCTCTAGCCACAAGTGGCTAAGTCATTTTGCTCAGATCTATAGTTCTGAGATATCTTACCTTGCCCACCAAGCCACAGTGTCATTTACTTTACTGGTCTTTTTCTTTCTATGGTCATGCTGACCACTTTTGGCTAAAATTGGCTTAAAATTAGCTACAAAAGCCAAAGAGCATAAAGTAGCCACCTCATCTTTCAGAAAATAAATCATATGCTTTTTTTTTGCACATGGGGGTTTATTTAGTCACCCCCATGGATACATTAGGGAAAAAAAGGCTCGTTTCCTGGCAGATTGTCACTAAGAAGACTGACCACCCCCAAAATCCTTTCCACCAACTCCATCTATCACCACCTTACTCCTGAGAAAACAGCACAATCTCATGTTTTTTCTTTTAATTTGTGTAACATTTTTTTTTAGTTTACTTAAAATTTTCCATCTTAAAACTAGGTGTTTCACAAGATGCCACTCAGTTCATAATTGCTGCAACATCACTTGAAATTCTTTAAGCACTTTAAATATTTTAATTTCCTTCTGCTCATTATGTTTCTGTTACACATTTCTTCTGCATCTTTTAATAATGGTTGAACATTTGTTCCATGGCAGGATGGTGTGGTGGGGGGGGGAGAGTGAGGAAGGCAGGCAGGGAGTGATCTCAGTTGATACAGTTTTTCTTAGCAATCACAAATTAGTAGAATAATAAATATAACCTTAATCTAATTATGAGTAAACATCAGAAAAACCCAAATTGAGAACCGTTTTACAAAATAACTGACTAGCACTCATCAAGGAGCAGCAGTGGCATTATATGTTGTTCTTCTAAGCTTTTAGAACGTTATTTAATCTTAAGCACCTATTGACAGACTCTGATGTCATATATGTGATGAAATTAAGAGTATAGACTTATATTTATGAAAGAACCCTAAAAATAGTTGGTATTCATTATAAATTATACGTGCCACAGAGGGTGGGACACCTTTACTTCCTCGGTAACAGCAATGAATTATTTGCCAATATGCATGTATAGTACCTTGCTCTTATCTACAGAGCTTGCTAGGTTTTAAGCCCAGATTATACATTCTAGGTATGTGAATTAAGTAATTTGGGCAAGTTAGTTTAACTTCGCCTAACCTTAGTTATGTGAAAATAAGCATGATATTTGCTGGATTGTAACAAAGAGTGCAAGTAATAAACAAGAAACTTCTTCCACAGAGTCTAGCAAAATAATACTTTTAATGTTATATAACAGTTATTGAGTACCTATTATGTGCAAATTGCTCTATGTAGATTATTTCATATATTTCTTTTTTTTTTTTTTTTTAAGACTTATTTATTTTATTTATATATCCCCCCCTTGCTGCCTGTGCTGCTGTGTCCATTCGCTGCGTGTCTTCTCCGCGTCCGCCTATCTCCCCCTCGCTGTGAGGCCCCGCCGCATCAGCCCACGGCACCACGCGAGCCGGCCTGCCCCCACAAGGAGAGGCCGGGAAGCGAACCCGGGGCCTCTCACATGGCAAACGGGTGCGCCATCCATTGCGCCACACCCGCCTCCTGCCGTGAGGTTGCTGCATCAGCCCACCGCACCGCCCAGGCCGGCGTGCCCTCACGAGGAGGCCTCGGGACGCGAACCCGGGCCTCCCATATGGTAAACGGGGGCTCCATCCACCGAGCCACACCCGCTTCCCCATATATTTCTTATATCAACCCCATATTACCCGTTGTAATGAGGGAATAGTTAGGAGAGATTAAATAACTTCCCCCAAACACTATAATATACTCCTTCACATAGTAGGTTCTTAACAGATAGTAACAAAGTCATTTTGGTCGGCTGGGAAGCAGACATTGAATGGAGTTAAAATGCAAGAGCTTTATTGGGAATAGGTACCCCATGTGAAAGAGAAAGAGAAAGGAAGGGGTTTGGGTAAGGAAAGCTTTCAGACCACAATGCATATCTGATACCAGAGAAAGAAAGGAGGGGAGGAAGCAGGATTAGGTAAGGAAAGCCTCAAATCATGATTAAGATCTGACAAAGTATCAGCCAACTTAGTGATAAGCTCTTGAGCAAAGATTGTTCTTTAGAGGAGTCCCACAGTGAACAGAAGTGGCCAGGCCCTAGCACCCCCGTGTGGTTGGTCATTGGCTGGTTACTGCCCAGAAGGTGGTGACCTCAGCACAGAAACTGAGATACATCTGAAGGTTCTAATAGCTGGAGGCTGTCAGCAACCTACACTCCTTGCAGCTGACTAGCCTGTTCTTTCTTCAAGAGAGTTTCTAACAGTGTACCTCCATGGCTGCCACAGTCGCCATTGTAATTATTATTCCATGCTGGGTATGCACAATCTCAACACTATAAGGGGAAGCATTATTCATGAAGATAGGGGTCTGTGTTCTTCTGAAATACCAGCTTTATTCAGCAGTCACTAGCTATTTGACACGGAAATAACATTTTGACTCCACAGAATGTCTTTTCCTAGTATGCAGTTACTATTTCAGCAGTGGTTACATTTTGTCAAAGGAAAGATGTGATAGGATATATATGGCCCGCAAAGGCTTGATGATTCTGCTTGTTTTTTTTTGTTGTTGTTGTTGTTGTTTTCTGCTTGTTTTTTATGGGACACAATCAGGAATTACTCATTCATTTCTTGGGTGGGGATTAATACCAATTCCACCATTGGGGAATTACCTAAAACTTCATGTTTCCTCTTTATTTTTCTACTCAGATACCAAATATATCTAAGTAATTTAGAATTTTTGAAAATGTCTTTCCCAGGAACGGATGTAGCTCAGTGGTTGAGTGCCTGCTTCCCATGTATGAGGTCCTGGGTTCAGTCCCTGGTACCTCCTAAAAACAACAACAACAACAAAACAGTATAACTGGATAATGGCAACATTTCCAAAGCTCTAGAACTGAAGATCTCCATGAAGTGCTAGAAAATTCCAAAAACATTGCACTCAAAATACACCTTGATAATTCATTGGATAGCTACCAAACCCTCATTGATGATTGCTAATGAATAAAGTTAAGTAAGACCAAATTTTAGCCATATTTTCTCCCCAACAATGGGTAGTTTATCACAGGTCTGAAATATGAATGCCACATAAATCCACTGACCATCACTGTCAATCTGCTTGATGCCAGGGTAACTGTAGTTAGCATCTGCTGTGCTGCACAAATGCCCTTCTGGAAAGGACATTACAAGTGGTTCATATTCTGGACTGCCAAAGGAATGATATAATGAAATCAGTACCTAGTGGAAGGAGACAAAGTGCTTCCCAGACTCACATGAATAACAAAGTTATTGAAGGATTGTCTCTTTAAAGAAAGAATTACGGTTACAGAAGGGGAGTAGTGAACAACCAAAAAAACTTTGGCAGTTATCTTCAGCGAGAAGTTGCATGGGACAGTAGCTCTGAATCTCAATATAAAATTCAGGGTGTGAGAACAAAATTTGTAATTTTATAAAACTCAGTTTCTATTTGAGGTACCATTCTTTGAGAAAGACAGGAATTTAATCACAGTCATTTTGGGATTTGCCACACTCTGCTTTCTCCTGTTTTTTCCAGGTTACTCAGGCTCGTGTGAAAATGATATTCAAAATATTTAACAACCCATGGGACAAGGTCACCAACTGTGGTAGGAGCCTTCAGAATGGTCCTTGTCTTAGTTACCAGGATTCTATGACAAATAACACTCAATGGATTGGCTTAAACAACAGGAATTTATTGTCTTACTGTTTTGGAGTCTAGAAGTTGAAAATCAAGGCCATATCGACAGGCCATATTTTTCCCCAGAGTCTGTAGCATTCTGGTGTTGTAAGAAATCGTTGAGGTTCCTTGGCTTGCATCTCTGCCTCCATCATATGGCGATCTGCCTCATTCTCTGGCTTCTACTGACTTCTGGCCTCTACTCACTGACTATCCAAATTTCCTTCACTTATAAGCACTTAAATCATATGGATTAAGGCCTACTTTCATTCAGTTTGGCCTCATTTAAATAGAATCTTCTAAGATCCTATTCACAAATGAGCCCACACCTTAATGAATAACATCTTCAAAGGTCCTATTTACAAATGGGCTCACACCCACAGGACTGGGGGTTAGGACTTGAACATGTCTTTATAGGGGACATGATTCAATCCCCAACAGTTTTTTGCCTACTGGTTAGTATGCGCTCCATAATCCCTCCCACATTGATTAGGGATGACCAGTGTTATCAAAGGATAATGCAGAAATGATGTGTGACTTCTGAGAATAGGTCATAAAAGACATTGTAGCTTCTGCCTTGCTCTCTTGACTCACTCATTCTGGGGGCAGGCAGCTGCCATGTCATGAGAACACTAGCAGCCCCACAGAGAGGTCCATGTGGCAAGTACCTGAGGCCTTCTGCAACAGCCAGCATTAACTTGCCAGCCATGTGAGTAAGACATTTTAGAAGTGAATCCTCTAGCCCCAAACAAGACTGCAGACACAGCCCACATCTTTTTTTTTTACATGCTGATTTCTTTATTGTTTTCTGAATCTATTTGTACACTTAATACTCTAGTATTTAATTTCACAAACAGTATAAAGAATGAACTACAATGATATTAAGTTGCATCTACTCACCTAAAAAGGAATAAAATATTGCCTCTGAAATAATTGCTAATTATATAATAGTACAAACTAAGACATTATGAATACCACAATGTTTCAATGTATAATGTTAATAACATCCTGCCTTTTTTTTAAAAATTGCTAAAACATTTGCTAAACATCATGTAAAATAAACACTTTATGAAATGTTTAACTCAAACATCAAGGCAATGAAACATAAGAAAGGAACTATTTAGTGCAATGACTGGTCAAGTAAATAATTCAGTATATTAATAGAAATCCATTGTTATAAACATCAAAATGTAACACTAAATTAAGATAATTGCATACCTACAATCTCACCACCTACCATTCGACAGCCTACATCTTAACTACAAACTCATGAGATACCTTGACCCAGAACCACCCAGCTAAATTGCTCCCAAATTCCTGCCCACAGAAACTGTGTGAGATAACAAGTATCTGTTATTGCTTTAAGCTGCCAATTTTTAGAGAGAAGTGTTATACAGAAATAGATTACTAATATACCAGCTAATCAGAAAGGATGCAGATACTGGCTTTAATGCTTAAGCAGGGTCCCTGTGGCTCCTCTGCTATGCCAGGCATTAACCCTGTACTTTTGGGGGTAGGGGAGAGTAGGTGGGGTCTAGGCAATGGCGATTTATCAGTCAATACAAAGTATTTTAACAGTTTATCAACCAGTATAGTCATATGGGTTATATGTCAGCCATACTTAATGTAGTCTCAAAGTATTGGGAAGCCCACCTGGTCTACCAGTTAGTGCAGACCTTGTTCCTCACCACAAGCACCTCCAGGTCCTATAGCTCTCTTAAGTGCTTCTAGATCTCATGGGAATTTAGGACACACTTCCCAGCGTTTTCCTTTCTGGGTGCTCTCACCTCTCTGAGACACTGACTGAACTTAGGGCTTCTCTTTCTGGGAGCCATCAAACTATGCTTTCATTAGCTCCCCTTACATCTCTCCTCTTCCTTTCTACTCTGTCTCCTCTCGCCAGCCCTTGTAAGAGCAGTATTTCAGCCTCATGGGAAGTTTCCTCACATTCTGTATGCTTTATTTCCTAGGCATTTTCTTACTTGTGATTGATCCAGATCTACCTATACCCCCCTTGATGGGTTTTGAAAATCATAACTAAAAAGATGAGATTCCTACCTTCCCAATTTTCTCCCCTGACACACTCCCCCTCCGAGGCAATGATCCAGGACCTGGAGATGGGGGAGACAAGTTTCACTATCAGAGTGAGAGAAAGGAAGAGAGAGAATATACATTTCATGTCTCAAAAATGTTATCCCAACCCCCTGAATCTAGAGAAATGAATATTCTGCGCTCTAAAACCTGATGTTTGAACTCACACGATTATTTCATCAAAGTTAGCAGGCTCTGAATTAGAGCCATTTACCCTAATTCTATGATGATAAAGGAACCCTTTGGTTTGCTTTCCCAAGTACCTAAATACTTTGAATAGATACTTTGCTCAAAAGGACAATATGCTCTACTCATATTTTTGGTGTCTTTCCTAAATAAATCCTGGCCTAACTTCCCCAGATCGGAGTTAGGTGTCTTTCTCATATGCTACAGCATTCTCTGCACTTCCATCTCTCCAAAAACACTTATCCCACTATATTAAAATCATTATTTATTTGTATCTGTCGCCAGGCTCTAAGCTCTATTGGCAGCTGTATATCACATGTTCATGGTGTGTCTCCAGAGACTCAAGTATTTGTGGAAAGGCAGAAGCTTCATTAGACCAGTGCCCCCCAGTTTCGGTCTTTATGAACCGGTAAAATTTTAAGAAAAAAAAAAGAGGGGGCAAGGATGGGGAACCAACATATGATTGCCAACTTGTTATTTTTCTAAATGAAGACAAAGTAACAGTTATAATTTAATATAGTATAATTGTAAGGATTCACCAAAGAACGGTCCCTGAAATTTACCCTGAACAGGATAAATTTAACTGTCTCCAGGTGACAACTACCTGGATTGGCACCACATGGCAGACATGTCTGAGAACTACTGATGATTTCTTACATCCCTTCTAAATCTCAAATAGACAAATTAGGGCAATTTGAAATGGTAATTCAAATATTTTCAGGGTGGCAACTTCTATATTATTAAAAAAAATTTTAAAGAAACACTCCCACATAACTAAAACTTGTTTCTCTCTTCTTATCGTCTATGTCCTTCAAGAAAAAAAGTCATTGCGCGTCTTGGCACATGTACTCAGTCGGGACTCATTATCCTCTCCAAAATTTTTAAATTCTCATTCCTAGTAAATCCCTAAAGGATTGAACATATTAGAATGTATGAACTACTGTAATTCTGTTTATTTTAAAAATATGTTTGGGGAATGGTTGCTCCAGTCTGATCTAAGAAGAAAAATAAAATTATAGTTGAAGTATCTCATGACACAAAATGTTTCTGGCAAATTTATTTTGGATATAGTTCTTGTCTCATAAATTAAGCACAATTCATTTTGATTAAATTTTATACTAAAGCAGAGTAAACGTATTGCTAGCTTTTCATTTCCCAAATAACATTCTTCTTCATCTCAGTGACAAAATACTGAATATATAAAGAGCATTTTCTTTGGAACTGGAGCAGATGGTACCAGTTCTCTGCAAATAGGTGTGGTATTAACAAACGGCAAAGACAATACAGAAAACACAGAAGCAATGTTTCTGTTTTAAATTTCACTTATTTTAAGAACTCATGGGATAAATTACAGCAGCCTTTGGGAAAGCAGAACCATTAAAGTTAGGAAATGGAAAAAATTAAATCCATGGTGATGTAATCTAGGCCCTTGAAGACACAGGAGTCTCCCTTAAAGATCCTGCCTGCATGCAATGTCTGTTGTAATGTTTCAGGCTAGGGGAAACTTCTGAATTTGGCCTGTGCCTTCACAAATCTATGCTTTCTCCTTATTTTTATTTTACTTTCTTTTGTAACTTCTTTGCTGTCCCTAGGGGGACATTCTAGTTTGTCTTTTTTTTTTTTTTTTTTTAAACAATGGTAATATTGAAAGCAAAAGAGTGTTATTTTCTGTTTCAAAATAAATTTCTAAATAAATAAATAAATTTCACAGGTAAACTCCACCCTCCCAGAAAAATAGATCCAACAATATCCATACCCAGAAATACAAATTGTAAATCTCATAAATTATATATCTCTTGTACACTGTAATCTCTCAAGAGGAATTATGACTTTTCTTTACATGGTACTTTTTGCCTTATTCAGAATTCTTTGAAAATGAAAGTCTAGTAAATCTCACTCAGATTTGAAATCACATTTAAAATCAAACTTGAAAAAATCTATTTTAATGTATTGCTTGCCTTAATTAAGACAGTATCTAATTTATTAATTTAAGGAATAATTAATTTGGTAACTAGAAATGATATTTATGATTGTTATCATTGATCTAGCCTGTTGCAACATGAATATGGGGTATAAAGGAAGCATTATATATTTTCAAAATGTTAATAGGTCTTGCAAGATCCCCTATGTTTTTTATGTAACATTTATGTACTCGAAAACTTCAATAAATAAATAAATAAAATTTTGAACACAAGTTTTCCCATTCTAAAAATTCAGGAAAATAAAAATAAAATGTTGATTTTTTTGAGAAATGTTAATGAAAATAGTTAAATATCTTTAAACTATCAAGAACTAAATTTGGTTTATCACTTATGAAAATAGTTATAACTGGCAGCACAATATCAATCAGTAGATATTTAAATGTCAAAACAGACATGATTATCAACCTGAGCTGCATCCTAAGCACAGTTAACTGAAAAACAAAAGTTCAACCAGAGTTCACTGATCTGATTTTAAGGGCTCCTCTCTAAAGTTTCAAAATATTGTCACTTAAGGATAGTTACATGAAGCAACTTAAATGGGCTTTTTTTTTTCTAAGTAGAAAAGATAAAGAATTTTTTGTATACATTACGTAATAAAATATAGAAACTCTTTTAGAATCTTTTGTTAGCTGAGCTTCTGAAACACATCTTTGAATTATCAAGAGGATAAAACTATAGTATGCAAGTTGTTTTTGAAGAAATTAGCACAAAGGAACAGATACTCAAATGAAACTTGTAGACATTAAATAAAGATCTGAATAAATATATGACACAAATATAAGGGCATGTCATTTCTCACAATTACTTCCAAAAAGAAACCCCATTGAATTAGTTGTTTTTCCAATTAATAACTGATATACTAAAACAACTGATATTCTATAGAATCCTTAACCTTGACTTAATTTCTGGCTTTACCATTATTAATAATATAATCTTGCTTAAATGGTTCACTATTTCATTTAATGAAAGAAGATGATAATACCTACCTGTGAAGGGTCTTGAAAAAATTAAATGTAAAAATGGCCATGGGAAGCAGGTGTGGCTCAGTGGCTAGAGCCCCCGTTTACCATATGGGAGGCCTGGGTTCGCGTCCCGAGGCCTCCTTGTGAGGGCACGCCTGCCTGAGCGGTGCGGTGGGCTGATGCAGCAACCTCATGGCAGGAAGCGGGTGTGGCGCAATGGATAGAGCACCCGTTTACCATATGAGAGGCCCCGGGTTCGCTTCCCGGTGCCTCCTTGTGAAGGCAGGCTCGCGCGGGGCCGTGGGCTGATGCGGCAAGACCTCACAGCAAGGGGGAGATAAGCAGACACAGAGAAGACACGCAGCGAATGGACACAGCAGCACAAGCAGCAAGGGGGGGATAAATAAAATAAAATAAATAAATAAATAAATCTTTAAAAAAAAAAAAATGGCCATGAACGTATAGCATAATACCTGACACATGAATTTAAAAAATTTTAAGTGGTTGAAAATCATTATTAGGATGAAGTCATGATTTCATAAACTATTTCTATTTTCTTTTCCATTTATCATTCAGTCTAGTACAGGATGATCTAGCAAACTGTGATATTTCCTTAGTGACCATTAAATAGAACTCTGATGTAGATCTGAAAATACTGGTACCTCCAAAGAAACAGATAATTTCCATTTGTTGCATTTTATTCACATTTTACTAATTCATCTACTTTATATTTGTAAAATCTGTAGGCATTTGTCTTGACTCTTCAGTCAGATAGCCAGGAAGCCCAAATGATTTTTTTTTAACTTTAGACAAATTTTTATTACACATGGGTTTGTCACATAATCGGATGTTTCTCTACTTTGTACACAATTTTTCTTACTCTCCACAGAAAGGCTGCTTCTTGATTTCTCATTTAGTGATGGTAAGCACTAAAATCCTGATTTTAACAGGATCAGTAAAAATGCCTCAATGATTTAAGTGGAAAGCAGTATACCAGCACATGGCTCTTGTACCCAATATCAGGATTGTACAAATGTCTTTTTATTCAAAAATACAAAATAAATTATCTGTAGACATGGGCAATGACAGCAGTAAACCGTTATATATTGTCGACTGAAACCAGTAACTGATAGTTATAGTGATTTTCTTATATCAGCCAGCATTTTCTTGTCATTTTCTTCAAATGTCTTCTCAAGTTACTGATGAGAAACACTGCCTGGAGCTTCCCATCACAGTTCATTATAAAGGATAAAGCACTATTCTAGGAATTAGAATTTGCCACCTCCCCTACTACCACCCATTACACCCATTCTACCTGTTGCAAGGTCCTTCTCCTCTTTAGGAATTTCTGTGACTACAACCTGCCGTGGTTAACAGAGAGCCTACCCCAGCAACCTCCAATAAAGCAGTTCTTAACAACCATAGTTGGATCAATGATTCCTTTTTCCACCACATGCATGAAATCTCCTAGCATAGCATCATAACCAACTTCTGAGGAACTTTGCATAATTTTCTCAACTATCAATGATCCTTCAACACCTGCAATCTTAGCAACAGTTGTTGCAGGAATTTTAAGTGTTCTTTTAATAATTTCTTTACCAATTTTTTTAGCTTCATTTGTTAGAGTTAGTGACTCCAAGGCCAGAATGCATCTAAGCATTCCTCCCAGAACAATGCCTTCTTCAACAGCAGCTCATGTAGCATTGAGTGCATCTGTAACTCTGTTTTTCTTTTCATTCACTTCCACATCCCTTGTTCCAACAACCTTCAGCATAGCTACTCCATCTGAAATTTATGTTAAACGTCATTCAGTTTTTCCTTTGCATATTCACTAGTTGGGATATATAACTGCTCAATTATTTCTTGAATACGTTTTTCAGTTTGACCCCTATCACCCTTTGCTTTCAAGAGTATGGCATGATCTTTGGTCACAATGACCTCCAATTTTTCCCAAATCATAAGGCTGAATATCTTCAAGGTTTAGAGTCAACCCCTCTTCTCCAAACACTGATGGTGCAATCAGTAGCAAAAGCCATGTCTTTAAGCTGGTTCTTTCTATTGTCGCCAAAACCTGAAGCTTTTTGACTGCTACAGCCTGAAGACTAACTTTCAGCCAATTCAAAAGAAGTGTACTTAGAGCTTCTCCATCAACATCTTCGCCAATTACGACCAAGGGCTTACAGTAAACATTGGCAGTTTCAAGAGCAGGTACAATAGATTGGATGCTAGAAGTTTTCTTTTCACTCAACAGAACATAGGCATCCTGGAATTCACATTTCTGACCTTTGCTGTATTAATAAAGTATGGAGAAATATACCCCAATCAAACTTCATGCCTTCAATAATTTCTAATTTATCATTTGATGTTTTTCCATTCTTTACTGTGATGACACCGTTTCTTCCAACCTTTTTCATTGCATCAGAAATTATGTTGACAGTATCTTTTGTCTCTCTATACAGAAATTGTAGCAACCTGAGCAATTTCTTCAGGGGTTATCACAGGTTAGACTGCTTAAGTTCAGCAATTACAGCATCAACAGCTAACATCACACCTCTCCTGAGTTCCACTGGATTAGCACCTTTGCTAATCTTCTCGAAGCCTTCCTTAGCAATAGAGTGTGCCAGTACAGTAGTGGTGGTGGTGCCATCCCCAGCCATTTGTGTTATTCGCAGCATCCTGAACAAGTTTAGTGCCAAGATTGTTATATCTGTACTTCAAATCAGTTGACTTTGCAACATTTGCACCATCTTTTGTTACTTTGGTACTTCCCCACTCTGTTCAATAATCACTGTTCTTCCCTTTGGCCCAATAGTAACAGCTACAGCATCAGCTAAGAGGTCTACACCTTGAAGCATTAAGGCTTGGGCATCAGCACCAAATTTTATATCATTGGCATAAGCCCAAGTGAGATGAGGAGCCAATACCCTGGACACTGGCCTCATCTGGCAAAGGACTGTGGGTAATCAAAGCATGTCTGTGGGGTTGCACCTGGGCGTGCGGGTGGTGAGGCAAGTTGTCAGCGGTGAGTGAAAGCCCAAATGATTTCTTAAACTTATAAAATAAGCAACTACTTATTCTGAGCTAACTTTTCTGTGAAGTCTTAGTTTGCCAGGGCTGCTATAACAACTTCCACAAGGATTTACTGGCTCAAGATTTTAGAGGCTAGAAGTCCAAAATAAAGACGCTAGCAAATCTACACGATTGTGTGGGAGAGAGTGTAAACTACAATGTAAACTATTGTCCATGCTTAGTGGCAATGCTCCAAATTTTGTTCATCAGTTGTAACAAATGTGCCAAGGTAGTGAAGGATGTTGTCGATGTGGGAAAACCTGAGAGGGGTGGGGAGTGGGGCATATGGGGATCCCCTATATTTTTTGTGTAGCATTTATGTAATCTAAGTATCTTTTGAGGGGAAAAAAGTATATATTAAAAAAAAATGTTAGCAAGTCTGTGCTTACTCCTGGGTTGGTAGCATTCTAATGATGGCAGTCCTCCATCACATGGTGATGTCCTTGATTTCCTCCTGTGTGGTTTTCTCTGACTTCATTTGAATTTCCTCTCTTTATAAGGCCTCTAGTGATAGGGATTAAGGCCCACCCTGATTCAGTTGGTCACCCCTAAGTATGATCTTTGAAGATTCTATTCACAAATGAGTCTACACTCTGACTTACCTTAACATATTCAAACATACTATTTATAAATGGTTCACACCCACAGGAATGCAGATTAAAGTTAAGAATGTCTTTTGTTGAGGTGCATAATTCAATCTACCACAGATGTAGATTGCAATGAAATTATAATCACGCCTATCTCAAGTCTTTTCCCACACGTAACTTAAAACTGAACCTCTTTTACCCATGAAAACACTGCTGATAAAATCTGCTAACATATAGTGTTTTTTTTCTTTCTCTCTCTGGAATTTTTCTCTTATTGGCCTTAGAGAAAAGCAAAGGTAATGCCTTTGATGAATGTCAATTCACATAATTTTAATTTTGTTTTAGCTCTAAAAGGAAGTGAAAGCAATTGACCAGGAATGAGCACATGATATATTTTTATGGGAGCTAAAATAATACTAAGTTCAAATATCTTGCGTTTTAGAATCTAATATATTTTTTCCAGCCCACCACGCATCATCCTAACAGCCTTATTGCTTACCACATAAGACATATGTATAGGATGTAAGAATTAGTTCCAGGTAGTTAGAAATGTAAATGTAATTTCTAAAATCCTTTATAATAGGCAAAGCAACAATAGCATGAGCTATAACATCTGGAAACCTCTTCCAGTGACACAGGGTCTCTTCTCATACCACCAGCAGCCATAATGAAAATCTTCAAATAACAACTTGCATCACCAGGGAATCATATTAGTCTAATTTACTGGTCAATTGTGGAAATGTCTCTGAGAGAAAAAAAGTTAGACTGGGAAGTTTCCTGGCACTACCCCTGAGTTAGAATTCTGGGCATACACCTAAAACAAAAATGAAGACTGAAGAAAGAGGCATACATTCTTCACACATTTCACATTTCACCACCTCATTTGAGATACCTAGCAATGAATCACTCCATATGTGTTGAAGGAATTGTCCTAAGGATGGAAAGAATCCTTTTGAGTCCTCAAGAGAGAGCTGAAGAGGTTGAGCAAACATTTCGTTAATTTGCCTCTTTGTTAAACTCATCTTTCCTACTGTCCCTGCTAAGTGAGCATCAGGTCACATCACACACACACACACACACACACACACACACACACACACACACCTGCCCACAGCTGCTGATTGGTCAATTATATACACCTAGCTCAAGCAAGCCAATCAGATTCTTCCAAGCATTGGGAATTGGGACTTAGAAATTAAAATCAGTAACTTTGGGGCATTTAAATTGGGAAATCACATAAAACTGAACCTGGAGTGTCCATCTTTGGGCTTATTAGTGAAACAAATCTGTGTTACAGAGAAAGAGTAATAATTCAGGCAACACAGAAAGTTGAAGGGATGAGGCCCTTGTAGCCCTATAGAGAAAGCTGTGGAGAATGAAGTTACTGCCTTGGATCTTGATGGCTTTCTACTTCCTTATTCCAGTCTCTCACAAAACCTACCCGTGAGTTTTTGAAATATCTCTTTATCCTTTAAATATTCCTTTAAATAAATTCCCCATCACAACGTAAGTACTTTGAATGAGTTTCTGTTCCTTACAACCAAACCGTAACTAAGGTAAGAGGAGAGATGTTCCTGAACCTCACTTCACTTTGAAAACAAAGTTTTGCAGAGATCTCTTGTTATAGAGTTACTATTATTAATGTAGTAGAGTGTTGTGTATAACAATTAAAAAGTAGTGTATACCTTATGTAAATTTAGAAATGCCAAACAAAAGCATAAATTTTGTAAATCAAGAAATTAGCATAATACAAAAATAAGAGAAAAATCAATTTACCATACCAAAAAAAAATCCAATTACAAATTAAATCCAGTTTACATTTAAAAGTTATTTTATAATATTTAAAGTTTATATATATAAAATAACTGTGTCTTGACTGTTAGTTTTCCAGTCTTTTTTACCCTATTTGTTATAATCTTAGCTGTTCCCTTTTATACTGATTATAATTAGATTTTTATTTTTATTAAATGCATGTACATAGTTTGTATTAAAGCAGATTTTGCTAAAAGACTTATAATAGTGCCAGTTCTTTCCCAAACAAACATTTTGAAATATGGAAATTATCAGGGAAAACATACTTAGAAGAATTCAAAATGTATTGATATTACCTCATCCACTTCTTCATCTCCCCTTCCCTCATCCCTCCCACATAATTATTTATTAGTAGCCACAGTTTACATTAATATGATCATCTAAATATATCTTGTTGCTGAGCCAAGTAGGGTACTGCAACTACTCCTTTTTTATACCCACTTCATTTTTTTCTTAAAGTTAGTAGCCAGCTTAAGTTTTCATTTGCCAGTGTTTATTAGTTTTCTATTGCCTAAATTTACTCTAGTTTTTCAGTCTTGTTTTCCAAGTGTTCAAAAGTCAATTTATGTCTTATTTTTCTTCTTCTGCCCCCCATTCCAATATGGACTGTTCTCTCAGCCTCTTCTACAAGGTGTCCTCTTGGGATTTCCTTTGCCATGATTATGGAATTTTCCTTTGCTTATTTAATGCTGTCTTTTTAATGGAGCACATCCTCAAGTATCTTACTGATAAAGGGTGGTGAAAAGTTAATTTTTGAATCGTCTGAGAAAAATATTTATTTTTTCTGCCCACACCCTTCATGGATGGTTGACTTGATAGAATTCAGTATTCTCTTCTAGCTTCCAATGTTATTGAGAACTATAAGGCCATTCTCACCCCAATTATTTATAACTGATCTATTGTTTCTCTGAAAGATTTTAGGATCTTCTCTTAATCCTGGTATTTTGAAATGTCATGATACTGTACCTTCATGGTTTTTTTTTTCTTTTTTAAATTTTCCTTTCTCTTTTCTTTTTTCGTGCTAGGCATTCAATGCTTCCTTTCAATCTAGAGACATATCAATTCTGGGGAATTTTTTTGTGTAATTCCTTTGATGATTTCATTCCCTCCATTTTCTTGGTTGAAAGTTGGATCTTTTGTTGGATCCTTTAAGTTCTTTATTTTCCCTTTCTTTTTTTTTTCTCTCTTTGATATTTTGTTTATACTCCCTGGGAAATTTCTTCAACATCCTCTTCCAAATCTCCTATTGAATTATCCTTCTTTGGCTATCCTATTTTTTATATCCAAAAGTTTTTTCCATGCTCTCTGTTCTTGTTTTGTGCTTCTGTTAAACTTCTGTTACCTCTTAAACTTCTGTTGTCTATGTGATAATATTCCTTATAATTTAAAGTTGTCTGCTCCCTTCAATATGTCTATTTCCTGTAGGGTTTTTTTTTTTTTCTTTTTATCCAATCTAGTACCCATCTTTCATGTTGAAGACTTTCCTCAAATAACTTGTACTGCTTAGCTGTCTGTTTCATATTTAAATATAAGTCCCTTGAATGCTGTTTGGAAACTGTGAGTAAATAGTTTGGATAATATATGTACATATACTGGGGGATACAACTCCCCCAGTATCCTAAACCCAGGTCCTAAACCTGTCTAGGTTTCTGTAAGAAAAATTAGACTGAAAAGGAATATTGAAAAAAGAGGGGGAAGGGAAGAAGAGAAAAAGTGTGTTTCTCATGAGGAACCTCCTATGTAGACAACCAAATTATAGCTTCCTTCTTTGAGCACCACTGTCCATCTGCTTTCTATCTCCCAAAGAATCCATCCTTCCATCCCCATCCAAGCTTGCTCTTCTCATAGTCTTACCTTCCTCAGTAATGGCAACTCTATCCTTCCAGGTGTTCAGGCTAAAAACCTTATAGTCTTTTTCACACCCCACATCCAATCTGTCAGCAAATCCTGTTGGCTCTGTCTTCGAAATATAACCAAAATTTAACCACTTCTCACCACATCTCTCTCTCACCTGGATTATTGCAACTGCCTTCTTACTGGTTCCTGCTTAAGGAATAGTCAATATAGAAGTCAGACTGTGCCATTTAAATGATAAATTAGATCACATAATTTCTTTACTCAAAAATCCTCCAACGGCTTCCATCTAACTCTGAATACAAGGCGTTTGGCCAATTTGGTACCCTAATACCTTCTGATTCTTATTGCCTGTTAATCTCTCTCTCCTTACCCTCTGCTAGAGTCCCACCAGCCTCCTTGTTTTGGCCCCCTTCTCCCTGAAATATGCTAGAAATGCTTCTACCTCAAAGCTTTTGCACTTGCTGTTCCTTCTGCCTAAAATGTCATGTCCCCCCTTACCTCTAACTATTCCATGCCTTGCTTACTCTCTTTTCAGATCTTTGCTCCAATGTCACCTTCTTAGTGAGAGCTTCCCTGATGATCATATTGAAAATACTGTAATCCTCCCTCTGCCCCACTACTGGCACTTAGTATGCCCCTTTCTGCTCTTCTCACCATCTACTATAATGCAGTTTGCTTGTTTACTTTTATGTACTGTTATCTCTCGCCAGATTAAGCCCAAGTGGGAGAAATTATTGTCTGTTTTTCATTAGTGTGTCTTCACAACCTAGAACAGTTCCTCATACATGGTAGGCCCTCCATAAATACTTTTTGAATAAATTAATATATTCTGATACACATCTTATTTTTAACCTGCTCATAGCTAGATGAATAAATAACCATATTCCACCTTTAATTTGGTAAAATGTAGCAAATTTATTTTGTCTTTTTATCTCTCTCACTAATAACCTATCACAGATTTTTTTAAATTGTAGAATAATAAATTTTAGAGCTAGGAGGGACCTTTTAAGGTGAAAAAAGTAGCTTATTCACCACGGACTATTTATGACCCTCTTTGGGCCTCAGTTTCTTCATCTGTAAATTGAATCAGGCAAAGTGAAGCTATAAATTGACATTCAATTTTTATACTACAATATTAGGAATATTCATATTTAGTTTTAGGTGCAACTATTAAAATAGCAACAGGAAATTATAAGTTCTTTATAAGAGAAATGGAAAGAACAATTTTTTTTAAAGACTTAAAGATATGGTACATCTAAGCAATTTTGATGGTACCTAAAAGAGCTTCATACCCCCCATCCCACTGGTGAATATTTTCAAACTTTTAATGAAAAATAATACCAACCTTACAAATTCTTTTAGGGCAGAAGAAAAGGAATCTTTTCCCAACTAACTTAAGAGAACAGCATAAACTTGATGGCAAAATCGTAATAAAATATTCTACAAGAAATAAAACTTTCAGGATACTATCTCTCATGAAAATATATCCCCCAAAATGTTATCAAACAAACCAAAAGTAGATTTTTAATGCATCCAAGCAAGTAATATTTATTCCCAGTGTACAAGGTTGATATAATATTTCAAAATAAATCAATATAATGCACATTAATATGAAAAACATGATCATCTCATGTATACAAAAGAATTTAATGAAAGCTATATTAGCAAGGGTTCTCTAGGGAAACAATCAAAAGGAGATATCTGGAAATAGTATGAGATTTTATAAAATTGTTTCACGTGACCATGGGGATGCACAAGTCCAAATTCTGTGGGGCAGGCTACAAACCAGGGGTTCCGATGAAGGTCCTTAGTGAGTTCCCCAGGAGACCATGACTGTCTGAAGTAGAGATGGGAGCTCTCTTTCTGCAAACTGAAATCATTTCCCTTTTACGGCCTTCAACTGATTGGATGAGACATTACTCATTGCTGACGAAAATCTCCTCAATTGATTGTAGATGTAACCAGCCATCTATGCAATCAACTCACTGATGGTTAAAGTCTATGAAATACCCTTGTATTACAGTTAGCCCAGTGCTTGCTTGACCAAACAACTGGGCACCAGTTGACACATTAGCCTAACCATCACAAAATCTAACATCAATTTATGGTTAAATCCTTGGGAAAAAGGAATATTAAAGAATTTCATTAAACTGATAAAGGTTATCTCCAAAAGCAATTGTATCTACATTGTGTTTAATGCTGAAATTTTCAGCCTCTTCCACTGAGGTTGGATACAAGTGAAGGATGACTACTTCTAATGAGCACACCTTTCCTTGAAAGCAAAAAGCATTAAGTTCTTAAGATTGCAGAAGAAATATAATGTCAGTATGTCCATATGATGTCATTGTATACAAATGAAATCCAAAACAACTAACAAAATAAGTATTAGAAATAATGAGCCAAAATGTCAAGATACTGGATTAAAGCTTAATATGAAAAATTAGTTGTATTTCTGTAAAGTACAAAAGATATGGAAAATGGAATTAATGTGCTATTTAGAATACCTTAAAATCATCAAAATTTAGGAATAAATTTAAAAGATAATGCAAAACACTCATCACAGAAAACTGTGAGATATAGAATTGCATCATATACATGGATTGGAAGACTCAATATTACTAAAATGCCAGTTCTCTCCAAATTGATGAACAGGTTCAATACAATTCCAATCAGCATTATGTTTGAAATTTGAGAAGATAATTTTTTTAAATTTTCATGTTAATACAAAGTACTTATGATAGCTAAGACAATGGTATAGAAAGAACCTGGATGATAATACTACCAGATATGAAGACTTAGGAAAAAGTCAGCATAATTGAGACAATGTAAGCCTTATTCAAGTATAGATAATTTTGCAAGTGCAGATAATCAAGCTTTAAGAATTGCACATAGAAAAATATCTTCAAGATGTAGGGGTTAATAGAATAACAAAAATTAAGCTACACACTGGAAAAATATATTTGCAATTATATTTAACAAATGACTCCAATCCAGAATATATATTGATTTACAACAAATAAATAGAAATGAACTGAAAATGGACAAAGGGATCAAATAGACACTAAACGCAGGATGAAATAAAAAATAAAAAATAGACCTATAGATGCAAATAAAACCCTAATAAAATAGTGTTACATCCCCAACAGAATGAATAAAATGGAAAGATGAATGATACCACACATAGGCTAGGGTATGTATCAAGTGGAATTATCACATCAGTGGGAGGGCTAAATTGTTTGAATACTTTAGATTGATATTTTTAAAATTATCAACTGACTCTTCAGATACATAACAATTTAGGCATCAAAAAATAAAGATATTGAGTCTTTGATCTTTTAAAGTCTTTCATATGATTTGACTCTTAAGGACTTGTAAGTGATTGTACTTTCTGGACCTTAAAAATAATTGTATTTCTTGAGATTCTATTTTCAAGTTCTCCCTTGTCTGCCTATTCCCAGAATCTGAAATTATGAACATTTAGTTCTCTACTATTCTATTCATTTCTTTGGTCATTCATCTAACAAACAGTTTCTGAGACTCCCCTGCCTGTTGAACACTGCAGGAAATTGTAGGAAATAAAAACATATAAATACTGTTTTATTTGTTGTGCTGGTAAATTGAGAAGGAGACTTATCTGGAACTGCACTTATGTATTTTCTTAACAAGACCCAGAAAGAACCCTTCCTTTTATCTCACCCACAGCATCCACTCTGAATAATAACAATTCTGCTTTCTAAATATTTCTGTCACATTTCCTCTTTTCCATGTCTACTGCTACTACCCAATAAGCTGTGCATATCCAGGCACAGGGACCCAAGTCTACAGAGACCCGGGGCAGAACCCAAGCTGCTGAGGAGTGCTGCATACAAAAGGGCCCATGGAAGGGACAGGTTAGGAGTAAAAACCTCTGCAGAACTGTGTATCCAAGTACATTCACTCAATCCAGTCACTGCCAGTATGACATCCTAAATGCAAAATGGACTTTTCTGGGTTGACCCCATCTGGCTCCTGGGGTGGCATAACCAACCTAAGAGGAATGAAACAGGAGACAGAAAAGCCTCACAGAGGGGGAAAAAAGGGGGGGGGGTGGTGTTAAACTGAATTGCTGTAAGATTGGAGGGTTGCAGAACTGAAAAGTGTAAGGAAAATAGGCACTGAGTGAGGGAGAAAATGGAAACAAATCATAGGAGCTGTGGAACAAATTCTGCACAAAAACAGAATAGATCAAAATTCCCAGAGAAGGAACAGAGGAAAGGAAGATTTATCCTGGAAGTGAGACTATTACACAAAAACTGCACTCTTAAAAATTGTACTAAATATCTAAGGCAAGAATTTGATGAAGAGCTGAGAAAATCTGATCAGTTAAACTCGGGCTATTCAAATAAAGGCCCACAACAAGATGGACCAGCATCAAAGAGGAGCCTTAACACAAAGCCAACCAACAACAAAACCCTAGAGAAGAGGGAGAAATGGAGCTCAGTGTTAAATCATCAAGATAATCAGATGCCTAGATATCAGCAAAAATATTACAAGCCATACTAAGAAACAGAAAGATATGGCTTAGTCAAGGGAACAAATTAAAATTCAAAGGAGACACAGAATTTGGAACTAATCAAAGAATTTAAAAATAATCTTGTAAATAAATTCGAAGAAATGAGGGAAATATGGTATAGCACTTTGAGATTATTTATGAATTCCAAAAAGAGAGATTATGTTTGTAAACTGATCTGTTCCTCTGGGCATGATAACTCTTTGAATGTATTGATTCAGCTGAGATGTCTGATTAAATTATGTTAAGATTAGGGCTTTGATTCAACTGCATCATTAGAGTGTTACTCAGACTCTGATAAAATGGGCTCTCACACAGAAGTAGAGACACAGAGAAGAAGAACACAGAGGAAGAGAGACAGCTCCTTAGACATGGCAGAGGCCCTGGGAAGAGAGATGAGCCCTTCACCTGATAGTTTACAGCTGATCTTGTGAAGAGAACAGAGCACCGGAACCCGGAAAGAAATGAGCCCTGGGAAAAGAGATAAGCATTATGCCTGCCTACGGCTGGAATCAGAAGAAGCTGGGACCCTGGAGCCTTAAGAGAAAGAAGGAAGGCTGAACCCTCACAGACATCGTCCACCATCTTGCTTCAACACATGGCAAATGACTTTGGGTAAGAAAGTACCTCTTATGGTACCTTGAGTTGGACTCTTTAGGGCCTTGTGACTGTAAGGTTTGACCCCAAATAAATATCTTTATAAAAGCCAACAGAGTTCTGGTACTTTGCAGCAGCACCTCTTTTGTCTGACTAACACATGGCCAAAGAGATAATGGATATTAAGAAGACAATGTGTATGCAAATATTCTTGCTGTCCTGATTTTGTGATAATCAGGGTAGGCTAAACATTTGCTATATTAGAAACCATGCATGTGTCCCCAGACCTAGTTTTTCTCCCTAGGCCTGGTTTTTAGAATGCTGGTGATAAACCAAGCCTGATTTATTATATGACCATCCTGTATGGGAAAAGACTGTAACTTTGGGTATCTTTAGTCAACCTTAAGAGATATAGCAGGGGAACGGATGTGGCTTGGGTGGTTGGGCAACCGTCTCCCATATGGAGGGACGTGGGTTCGATCCCCGGGACCTCCCGGTAAAAATTAAAAAAGAAAAATATAGAAGGCACGTGGGCCACCAGGCCCCACATGCAGGTGTGCCGCCAGGCCCCATGAGTCATGCAGCAAGATGATGATGTAACAGGAGAGTGACACAAGGGAAGGCCAAGATGAGACGCACCGAAAAACCAGGAACTAAGGTGGCCTAGGCGGTAGGACGCCTCTCTCCCAAATCGTAGATTCCGAGAATCGAATCCCAGTGAAGACAGGAGGAGAAGGATGAGAAGAGAGGGCAGGAAATGGACACAGAGTTACCCAGTGAATGGACACAGAAACAGCAAAAACGGGGGGGCTAAAAATGTATAAAAGTAAATTTAAAAATCCTTAAAAAATGCATAGGGGAGGAAGATACGGACTATAGTTAGTAGTAATACTTTGACAATGCTCTTTCATGATTTGTTAACAAATGTTTCACAACAATGCCGGGTTTTTGTGGGGGGTGGGGGTGATGTGTGGGATCCCTGTATGATGTTATGCATGTTTGTTTTGTAAGTTCATGGTGTTTACTGAACACTTATAATTTATGTATGTATGCTCATGTATGAATGATATACTTCAATAAATTGTTTTTAAAAAAAGACAATGTGTGAGCATAAAGAAGTGTTTGAAAGTATAAAAAGAAATATAACAAATTATGGGGATGAAAGGCACAATACTGGATATTAAAAATACACTAGGGGGACGGATGTGGCTCAAACGGTTGGGCATCCATCTCCTATATGGAGGGACCTGGGTTCGATTCCCGGGACCTCACGGTAAAAAAAAAAAAAAAAAAAAAGTTATTGGAAAAATACACTAGAGGGGAGCAGGAGTAGCTCAGTGGTTTGAGCCCCTGCTTCCTGTGTACAATGTCACGGGTTCAGTCCCTGGTACCTCCTATTTAAAAACTTGGAGTAGTGTGAAGAAATGAATAGTCAGAGAATAGGTATGCTATGGAAGCTAAATTGATGTCTTTGCAAATTAGTAGGTTATAGATGTACATTGTACAATATAAATCCCAGGGTAACCACGAAGAAAGGATTTTTTAAAATATATAGAAACAATTGAGGAAGGGGTCAGTCAGATATATTACAAGATCAACTACACAAAAAGTAGGTTGCAATAAAGGAAAAGAGATAATTTTTTAAAAGATATGACATAAAAACCAAAGGGAAAAATGGTTGAAGTAACTACTGCCTTTATAGTAATAACACTGAATGTTTATGTATTAAACTCCCCAGTCAAAAGGCACTGATTGGCAGAATGGATTTTTTAAAAAGCATGATCCAACTATGTGTTATCTAACTCACCTTAGACCCAAAAACACAAGTAGGGTAAAAATGAAAGGTTGGAAAAAGTTATCCTTTGCAAATAGTGACCAAAAAAAAAGAGCTGGGCTTACTACACTAATATCAGACAAAAGGGACTTTAAGTCAAAATGTGTTATAAAAGACAAATGACACTATATGTTAATAAAGGGGCATTCTATCAAGAAAAAAATAACAATCAAATATTTATGCATCTAACAAGGTGCTCCAAAATGCTGTAAGGCAAACGCTAGCAAAACAGAAGGGAGAAATAGACACCTCTACAATAATAGTTTGGGGACTTCAATACACCATTCTCTTCAACAGATAGAACATATAGACAGAAGGTCAATAAAGAAAGAGAACTTGAATAATATGATAAAAGAACTAGACCTACTGACATACACAGAACATTGCACCTCAAAACAGCAGGATATCCATTCATCTCAAGTGCACATAGTTCACTCTCCAGTATAGACCACATGTTGGGTCACAAAACAAGTCTCAATATCTTTTAAAAAAAGATTGAAATTATATAAAGCGTCTTCTCTGCCCATAACACCTTGAATCTAGAAATCAATAACTTGTGGAGAACTAGATAATCCACAAATATATGGAGATTAAGCAACACACTCTTTACCGATTGGTGGATCAAAGATGAAATTGCAAGGGAATTCAGTAAATATCTTGGGGTGAATGGAAATGAGAACACAATATATCAAAATGTATGTGATGCAGAGAAGGCAGTCCTGAGGAGAAAATTTACAGCATTTAGCTTACCTTAAAAATGAAGGAAGAGCTAAAATCAAAGACCTACCTGCACACCTGGAAGAACTAAAAAAAGAACAGCAAATTAATCTCAAAGCAAACAGGAGGAAAGGAATAACAACAATTAGAGCAAAAATAAATGAAATTGAGAATATAAGAACAACAATTAACAAAAGCAAAAGCTGGTTATTTGAAAAGATCAATAACATTGACAAACTCTTAGCTAAAGAAAATAAGAGAGAACACAAATGAAATCAGAAATGAGAGGGTGGGCGTTACTATTGACCCCACAGAAATTTAAAGGATCATAAGAGGATCCTATGAACAACTGTGTGCCAACAAATTAGACAACCTAGATGAAATGGGCAATTCTCAGAAACACACAAACAACCTACACTGACTCTAGAAAAATTAGAAGACCTCAACCAACCAATTACCAGTAAAGAGATTGAATCAGCCCTCCAAAATCTCCCAACAAAGAAATCCCAAGACCAGATGGCTTCACAGGTGAATTCTACAAATCGTTCAAGAAGAATTAATATCAATCCTGTTTAAATTCTTCCAAAAAATTAAACAGGAAGGAATACTACCTAATTCATTATTGAGGTCATCACCTTAATACCAAAGACACATAAAGATAGTACAAGACCAATCTTTAAAAAAGAATATAGTTGCAAAAATTCTCAACAAAATACTTAACAAATCAAATCCAACAGCACAGTAAAAGAATAATACACCATGATCAAGTGGGTTTTATCCCAGGTATGCAAGCGTGATTCAACATGAGAAAATCAATTAATGTAATATACCACATTAACAAATGAAAAGAAAAAGGCATTTGACAAAATCCAGCATCCTTCCTTGATAAAAATACTGAGAAAAAATAATAATAAAAGGAAAATTCCAAACATGATAAATCTTATGTGAAAAACCCACAGCTAACATCATACACAATGATGAAAGACTTAAAGCTTTCCCTCTAAAATCTGGAACAACACAAGGAAGCCCACTGTCACCACTGTTGTTCAACATTGTGCTGGAAGTTCTAGTCAGAGAAATGAGACAAAAAAAAAAGAAATAAAAGGCATCCAAGTTGCAAAGAAGAAGTAAAACTTTGACTATTTTCAGGTGACATGATCCTATATATAGAAAGTCCTCAAAAATATACAACAAAGCTACTAGAGCTATTAATTGGATTCAGTAATGTGGCAGAGTACAAGAGCAACACACACAAATCAGTAGTCTTTCTATACATTAGTAATGAGCAAGCTGAGGAAGAAATCAAGAAAAAAATCCATTTATAATACCAATTAAAAGAATAAAATATCTAGGAATAAATTTAACCAAGGATGTAAAAGACTTGTTCACAGACATCTACAAAACATAGCTAAAAGAAATTAAAGAATGCCTAAATAAATGGAAGGACACTCCATGTTCATGGATTGGAAGACTAAATATCATTAAGATGTCAATTTTACCCAAAATGATTTACAGATTCAACACAATCCCAATCAAAATGCCAACAGCCTACTTTGCAGAAATGGAAAAGCCAATTATCAAATTTATTTGGAAGGGTAAGGGGCCCCAAATAACCAAAATCATCCTTAAATAGAAGAATGAAGTCAAAGAACTCACGCTTCCTGGCTTTAAAACATATTACATATTGATAGTTTGAGAGGTGAGGAATTTTCTTGTTTGTTTGCTTGTCTATTTTTTGTTTGTTATTATTATTATTGAAATAATAAAAATTTTCTAATAATGATTGAAGTGATGAACACACAACTATGTGATTATAGTAAATGCCCATGATGGTACACTTTGGAGGAATTGTATGTTTATTAATATGTACCAGTAAAATTGATTTGTTTAAAAAAAAAAAAACATTTCAAACCTACAGTGGTCAAAATAGCATGGTAATGGCACAAGGATAGCTATATTGAACAAAGGAATTGAGAATTCAGAAATAAACTCTCACATCTATGGCCAATTGATTTTTAGGAAGACTGCTAAATCCATTCAGTTGGGAAATTCAGTAAATGGGGGTGGGAGAATTGACTATCCATATGCAAAAGAATGAAAGAGGACCCCTGTCTTATACCACATACAAGAATTAAAACGGGTCAAAGACCTAAATTTAAGAACTAGGACTATAAAACTCCTCAAAGAACAGGTAGGGGAGCATTTTCAGGATCTTGTGTTAGGCAACAGTTTCTTAGACTTTACAGCCAAAGCACAAACAATGAAAATAAAAATAGATAAATGGGTCCTCCTCAAAATTAAAAACTTTGGTACATCAAAGGACTTTATAATGAAATTGAAAAGACAACCGATTCAATGGGAGAAAATATTTTGAAACCACACATCAAATAAAGGTTTAATATCCAGAATATATAA